>JAUZNJ010028774.1:3060-15850 GCA_034780135.1 Jordanella pulchra | reverse complement strand
AACTTTATTGTCATTGCACTGTCGCTAGTACAAAACAACAAAATCTAGTTTGCATCTATCCAGAAGTGCTATACAGGATATAGATATTTATTTACAGGTGTACAAGGATGGTTAAAAATGGTTGGTTTGTTGGATGGTTTTAACTTAATTGTTTGATAATACTGTGATTTTGTTTTATCGTTATTAGAACTTGATGTTATAAAAGATAAATATTATCATTTTAGTGGTTACACAAACTCAGGTCTGTAGCAGGTTGGAAGAAACACATTAGTTGGTAAATTAAATTTCTAATTATCAATTTATAATCCAAGTTATTGATTACAATATTTTTATGCAAGTAGCCTCAATTAATCACAATTATTTAGTGTTCATATATGTGGTGGATGACTTTGATTCTAATAATAATAGTATTATTGATAATATTCATGTTAAAACTAAGAAAATATTTATAATCAAATAACATAATATTGCAACACCACAAATTACTTTAATCATGTAAAATAGATGTTTCTCCAAAATTACACCCTTTGCCGTACTACAATAAGAGAAGTATGTAAAGAAATAACCTCTCCAGTGTTGATACATGTGTCAGATTGCTATTTGTAAAAATAAGAAAAGCAATTGAAAAACTTCATCCCTAGACTACACGCCTCTGCCATGAAATATGAAGTTGTCTGTATGATGTTGAATTGATTTTACTTCCAGTTCACTCATGAAGTGTGGCCTTTAAAACTTGACATGGTTGAAAAGTAGAAGGGAGGCAAAATGTGAAAAGTACTAAGACTAACCTGTAAACACCTTTTAAAGACCTTTTTTTATGGAACACTTTCTAAAAATAAGTGCATGTATTAGATAAACTTGTGAGGAACACATCTTTCAATTATTGATGTTTGCAGGCATTCATCTTTTCCAAAGTGGCTGCGAAACATAGTATTTTACCATTGTGCTTTCTGAAATCTGACTGGACTATTTTTACTGAAATATTTTTTCTTTTGCCGTGACAGTTATAGACGTGCTCTAAGTCACTGTCTTTTTGAATGATGGAGTTTCAGCCCGGCTTTTGCTTTCAGACAGATGGCCTTGCATCTGACTCAGTACAAACTCATTGTAAATGTTTTTACAATAGTTTAAACAATCCCCAGATAGTCCCTTGGTGTTGAGGCTGCAGAATTAGTCCTTATTATTGCCTACAAAGTTATTGTTAATATGAGGTGTGTGTGTTCAACGTTGCATATAGTTTTACATCAACTAAAACACACAAAAAAAATAATCTTTTTGTTTCAAACCACTATGCCATATCTAGATTGTATTTGGACTTACAAAAAACAAAGGAAAAAAATAGTTTTAATTTTTTTTATCTGTCCACCATTTATGAATTTCCAAGGTGGAATCTAAAAAGTCTGTCTACTTTTGTGTATTAATTATTGAAAGATAAAATTAATTGAAATGAAAATATTGACAAAATTCACTTAAAACTTGCATTCCTCAAAAGGACAAATGAATATGAATAAATTCCAGTTGTTTAGATTCATCATAGCCAGTGTTATGAATTATTCGAGAATGAATTCAAAAACACAATTCTTTACTTCAGCCAGAACAATTGTGAGTCATATAAACTTTTGTAACTGTTTTAATTCAGAAAATGGCCTGTGCTGTTGTATACATTTAGGAATTTGTTCAGACTTTAGCAAATCAACATTCTAAATGTCAAGATCAGGAATCCAAAAGGGGTCCTTGCTGGACCCATACATAACTATATGTTGGGATGACTTGAGCCCACAGGCACAACTGCATTGTATTCTGTTAAACAAACATGATTTAAAGTTGTGCAGATAAATGTATTTGTGCCAGTTTTAAAAATAATATTAGCAGAGGTTTTCTGATGAGCGGATTAGTTAGGAAAAGTTAGGAAAGCAGTGCCCTCCATCCCTGAACAGCTTTTGCTAAAAATGACTTTGTAACCTTGAAACTACACAATATGAAAAAGTTGCTGAGCAGTAAAATTATGCCTTCATAAAGTCATGAAATGATTTCTTAATGTCGTTGCAAAAGGCTAAAGTTAAGCAGCTATGGACAGGACTGGAGAGAACTTTGGAGATCATGCAGCCCTAGTGTCTGCCTGTTTTTAACTCTCCTTTTAACTCATCTTCCTAGTGTTTGTCTTTGTCTAATCTACTAATTTTGATTTTGTGAATTCTAGATTTTTTTATCCACTCACTTTTAATTACTACTGATTTCTTGAATGTTCAAGTATTTTATGTACTTGAACATTCAAGTATTTTATGGACAACACTTTGGTCCTGTGGTGCGTTTTCAGGGCTCTTTTTATAAACCTGATATGGTATGGTATAGGAATTTAACAACAATCTAGTGGAATAAAGTGTGGAATTTTGTGACATGTTTTCATAACTCTTGAACTATGGAACTTTTTTATCATGTCTTTGCATGGCAAATCACAGAATTTACTATGCCTACAAGGCTTGTTTTTCTCTTGTAGTGGGGAGAAAAATAAGCCATCAAAATGTCACAAAACAGAGTAAAACAAATTCAATGAATAAATTACAATACAATTGTACAATTGTATTAAAACACAATTAGTGTATTTTAAAGGGTAAATACAATTTGTCTTTATATGCAACAAATTTGTTGATTGAAAATGTAACAAAGAAGCTTTTCCATTTTAATGAAAATGATTAACCCTACAACAAAGCAGTACAGCAAAGCTTGCTGGCATCTTTCTGGACAGCTTTATTATGGTTAATTTATTGTACAAACACAGTGCTTCATATTCAACATTCAAAAACAGTGGATAAAACTGCAGTGGGTATCACTTACAGAGAGGGAGCAGAGACAAACTCTTTATACACCAGATGTACCCTTATGTGAATGGGGATGTAATCAGTGAGAAGTCCCTTCCAACACCCGCTCTCTTTCAACTCCACCATCTGGCTGATGCAACAGGTGCTTCAGAGGGTAGTTGAAATACCTTTCGTTCAGAGATGAATTAGTCTGCATCTGTTGGTTATCTTTTTATATTTTTTTTATTTTCACCATAATGATGTCATTGCAGTAAATGTGTAACATTTTACTGTTCCTTGTTTTGTTGTAAAACAGTATTAACCTGCTTTTTTTAGATGCTACACATGAAAAAATATATTTGCTTAAGATACTATTTGCGTAGGAGACAAAGTCAGTAACTACTTATTTTTGGGTATTTTAGGTATGTATGTTTTGCTTTTATATTTTAAAAGCAACAAAGGCCTTGACTAAATGACTACATTATTGAAATATGCTAAATGATGAACATTACTTAATTATTTACAAAAAATGTGAAACATTTCATCCATTTTAAATGTCAAGTTAAATTTAGTGTAATTTGCTAAGTTTAAATTTATGAACAGTACTCAAACCTATATGGTGGTGTATCCAGTAATTATAATACAGCCTAGTTTTACAGTCACTGTAGAACTCAAGTCAGAATGGGATAAAAACATGTCTTGGGAACTTATTTTAGTGCTATTTTAGCATTATATCTGGGATCTTAATTTTAACAGAACTTTACCACAGAAATGTTCACATCTACAAATTTACTGAAAAAAACAAATAGATCTAAATAATACTACTGATTCTAACTAATCCCAACTCCCCAAAGGTTATCAGTATTTAATTAAATAAAACATGGTTTGAAAACATTAAACAAAGTCAAATAATTTCAGAATATTACAACCAAATAAAAACATCCTTGAGTTTTATAAAGAGAGTCTTCAGATTGTCTTAATGATAGTGCATACAAGGAGGCCTCCAGTCATGCTCAAGGCCGAACTTTTGTTATTGGAAGACAAAGAAAAACAATTTACCAGAGAAATTTAAAGCTGACTGCTTTTCTTAGCAAAATCTTGTTTCCTAACAGCAATATATATTTTCCATTCATATTTATGTCCAAGAGTAAAAACATGTATTGTTGGGGAGCTGCTTAACCACTGCAGATGTTTCCTCTTAATAGACAAACCCAAAGTCTGCCTTAAACTGAATTTCCAGGGTCAACAACAGACATTATGTGAAACTGCCTTAGATACCACAACACACAAAAGAGAAGGTCTTATTATCACTAGTTCCAAAGAAAGACAGGTTTTCATTCTCAAGTACAAATGCTGACGCTTACTGTAACAGCTGCTATATTACCATAAACAGCTTCTAAAACTCAGGTGGGCTGTGAATACATATAAAACAGGTAATTTTAAGGCTTTAAAAACTAAATCTCAGGAACTTAAATTATACTTAAAAAGGGTAATTTATTTTATGAATTTAGCTAAACATGCCTTCAGGCAGTTGCTAAGGGCCACTACCTGAAAGTGACTGTCTTTAATATCTTTCACTGCAGCTTGCCTGCACTGAAATACCTGTTTTTATGACCTTGTGTAATATGACCACATTATATAAAGTTATAAAATGGTCTTTTAAGACTTCTCACATCTTTCAAGGAAATGTCTGTAAGACGTGGGAAGTATTCATCCTAAGATTGAATTAAACTTATAATTATCTAAACACTGCATTAGGTGGTTGTTTAAAAACCTTTAATATTAAAAGGTACTCCATATAAACCATTTTTGCTGTTTCTTTCACAGACTTTAAAGGATATATGAAAAAGAAAAGAGACATCTCCATTTGGAAGGAGTAAAACAGAATAAGAAGAGAGAATAAGAGATTTAAATTTTGCTGCCTGCTATGATATAAAAGATACCGTATCGTTTCATTAGCATAAAGTGACAATGGTGAACGGTGGCTTCTGCTGGAGGGATTGTCTGCGATCAGCTTAATCTCCAAGTGCCAGCAAATCTGATGACTCCTCCAAAGTTTAATCATGCCACGAGGGTATGAGAGGACCTGACAAGCACAAAATCATGCACTTAGATTTCCACTCCAGAAAACAGGTTTCCTTATTGGCTAGTTATGTATTTGCAATGTCACCCTTAACATGGTATCAGAGTGTCAGGATATTGGCTGACCATAGACACTCTGCTTAATGATTGTAAGTTCTATGAATTCAAAATAATAGAAATGATTTATTCGTTTTATAAGATCATTATCCTGCCTCATCATGCTTAGGCCGATAAGCTCATAATAAAGGTCTTTTGTTGATTATATAACGAATATTAAGAAGGATGAGGAACTAGATTTCCATTTTTATCATGGATGACCTATATTTCCTTCTAAATTCAAAAGCTAACCATCCCTTGTGACCTGCACGATAGTAAACCTTTAACACTTTTGACAAACATCTGAAGTCTGTATTTTTCTTACTCACTAATTTTCTAAATGTGTTATTTGGAATATTGCATTTTGTTATTTGTTTTGTTCTTTTTAGTACTGTGATTCTTTCTAGAGAAATACTCTCAGGTGTGCGTTTATGTTACAAATATGATAGCCATTGAGTACCAGGTTTTTTTTTCTTCATTAAAGTAATGATTATTCAAATGATAAACTGTGTAAATAGTTCCATCTGAAAAAAATGTAATTCAAGGACTAGAAACATTTAAATCAAATTATGAGAACAAATATTTATTTTTGGAAAAGTGGCCAGGTTGAATAAAGATCTACTCTCTCAGTCACCCTGTTTTGCAATCTGACATTGATTGTACTCTTTGCCAAAATAATCTAAATGTAGTTGTTTATATGTCTGGTAAACACAGTAAATGCCTTGTTTTTATCTAATCAAACTTTAACTCGGCATATAACATAATATAGCTTAAGGGTTCAGCTATTAATGTAACCTGAAACTATCTACTAACCCTAACTCCTGTGAACGAGTATGTACCTATTTTTCTTTTTTTTACATTTTAACTGCATATTTTGTTTTGTAAGGTATCAAAGCTTGTTTGTTGCATTGTTATTTTGAAATATTCCTTTTGTTTTACACTATCAAAAGCCTGGAATTGCAAAATGCCTTCAGCTATGATTGTTTTTTGTTCTATGTTTTGTTTTTCATTCTGTTTTCTATCATGTTGATTTTAAGTACAGCACTTTGGTAACCGTGTGTGTTGTAAAGAGCTATATAAATAAAAGCTGACTGACTGATTGCTTAAATGTATGATATTTTTCTATTTAAACATGTCCCTATATAAAAGAGTAATGATAAACTGAACTTTTCAACATTCTAAATATAATCATTAGACTACACCACTTATGGAGAGAGTTTGCAATCTGCAAACTATTAAATAATTGTTTTTTTAAATGTATGCAGTTAAAGATACAAAGACCCACAGTCTCTTGTAAAGTACCTACATATAACTTTACATAAATCACTTCTTTTTTCTTTATGGCCCAGGGGTCCATAGTTTGCATTCAAGGTCCAATAAGACATGTTTGATCTTTACAATGCATTTGCCACCAAAAGTTAAGCTTGAAGATTTTAATTCATTCTAAAATTCATCCTTCTGCCCCAAGAACAATACCTCCATAAGCTCCAACACTTTGTGCACTTCAAAGGCCTTAATACTGAGGAGTCTTCTTTTGCTAAAAACAAAGAAGCCCCGGCTGTCTTTCAGGTTTTGAAAGCCAATATCAACAGAAAACCTCTAAAGAATTACAATAGAAACTCTACAGAGAAATCACTCTCATAAAGTTTGTCTTTTTTCTTTTTAACCTTTTATACAAATTCCTTTGGAAAGTTATTGAAACAAACGACTGTACAACTTGTGCCAAGACAAAGCTTGTAAAAAGTGCGGTGAATACACGAATGTGCCCGTCTTATCATCTGCTACCACTGCACAGATTAGTGCTGAGCAGAATAGAAAAAGGTTGTGAGGGAGAACAAAAAGGAATAAAAGCTGCTCTCTAGTATTAGAACAGACAGTTGCATTAGCTTTCTAATAAGAAGAGAAGGAGCAATACTGAGCCTTGAAAAGTGAGAAAAAAAAGAATTGCACAGCCTTCCACTCGCCTAATTTCCCTCACCCAAAGTGCATGATCTCCACCCACATGTTGTCCTCCCCATTTTCTATTTTCAATCAGATTGTGCGTATCAGAGGAAGCATGGCACAGGTTTAACTCATACAGTATTAATTATACTCCCATCCTCTGCCCTGACCTCAGTCATACCGATAATCTACTTCTCACAACCCTGCTTTTAGAATGGAGTGCTCTTATCATTACAAAACCTGAACCCTTTTTCATCAGCTGTACCCTGCTGTCATGTGATCCCCTTTGTCCTGAAGGCCAGGATGATTTATGAGGCTTCCAGATCGTATTGGTTGTAATATTCCAAATGTGTAAGACATGGCAAAGAAAAACTCTACCTCGATTTGTAGTCAGCAGAGTGACTGTATTATGATGATGAGTCTGCAATTCTGCACTGGTGTATTCATTTGACACATAGCTACACAGTGCAACCTACTAATAGTGGATTTAGATTGACTGCTGTGACTGGAAGTCCTATTAACTCAGCAAGTTACATCCATCAAACACATGAACCCCCTGCCAAGCTAAAAATATATATAATAATATAGAAATATTATTATATTTATCTTGTTCTTCTTCCAAATTTGAAGTCAGCATGAAATAGCTGCTTATCACTTAAAGTCAGGAACAATAATGTAATACCTCTTAAGTTGCTGTCAGCCACAGCAATAATTGATGAAGTTGCATAACAGTTAAAGTTGTGCATATCAAAAATAAATATTTACTATGGTCTTTGTGATACATCAGCAAAAAGTTTTTTTTGTTATTGCATTTGAGAAGTGTGACACAATTTGTAATTAGAACCATTTTACTCTGACATCCTCAGATAAAATCCAGTACAATAAACTGCCTGCAGAAAGCACCTAAAAAGTAAACAGTGTTCAGCTGTGTGTGGTTTAATCTTAGTGAGGATGTAGTTGTTCTGTCTGTGGCCTCAGATGTTTATTAGAGCACAACCAGCACCATATAGATCAAGGAACATTAGATAAAGTTAAGGATGATAGTTTATAGCAGTGCTTCAGTTAAATGGCAGAATATTACCTTATCCAACAGCCCAGGAAAAGGGGATATCAATCATTGAATCATACAAGTAGCTGACTTGGGAAAAGATACAGAGATTCACATTACAAGTAGGCTATTGTCAGGATAACTCCAATTCTTATAAATTTAGTCAAATCTGTCTTTTATATTAGAGCAAAACAACTGCTGTTGTTTAGAAAAGGAAGCTAACAACGCTCACTATTTTTCCACAAGCCATGTACATGGAAAGCAAAGATTTTGAAGAATGTGGTGCAGTCAGATGATGTCATAAAAACGACTGCAATGCAAATTCCTCGTCACGGTTACCTGTTGGGCCAAGCCCGAAGGAGTGACTTGAGACCATTCCCCAGTTGGGACACCCCCCCTCAGGGGGAATCACAAGGGAGTGGTGCAAAGAGGATTTGGGAGCAGTCAGAGTTGCAGGCCTTGGTTAACTAATCCACGGATCCTTAAACTGGCATCAGGTTGAAGGAGAGTTTCTGCCTTAAGTGGAGGAGTTCAAGTATCTTAGGGTCCTGTTCATGAGTGAGGGAAGAATGGAATTGAAGATGACTAGACCATTAGTTATTGCTGCTACTATAATGAACAATACTGCACCAGTGAAAAGAGAACTGAGGAAAAAGGCAAAGCTCTTGATTTACCCGTCTACCCTCATCATTGGTTATTAAATTTAGATCATGAACGATAAAAGAAGATCCCAGATACAAGAAGCTCAAATGAACATTCTTCACAGGGTGGATGGGCACCCCTTTAGAGAAAGACCGAGGAGCTGGGTCATCAGGAACAAGCTTGGAGTAGAGCTGCTTCCTCTAGAAGAACCCTCCCTTTTTCGGAACCCTCCCCCTATACACCTCCCTTTAGAGATGCTCCAGGCACGTCCCACAGGGAGGAGACTCAGGAAATAGCCCACAACATGCTGGAGGGACTATGTCCCCTGGCTGGCCTGAGAAGTCCTTGGGCTTCCACCAACAGAGCTAGAGGATGTGCCTGGGAGTCTCTACTGAGACTGCAGTCCCGACAACCCAGTCCTGGATAAGCAGAAGAGAAAGAGTACAAGTATGAATACTACAGGAATAATAATCAAACTGAATGAGTTAGAGAAAACCTCAATTTTAAAAAGAATAGTGGTGGTTGTGAAACCGCATTGCTTTACCAAAGGATTAAAGAGAAAATAAGCCTTTTATGGCTTTTTTTTTGGTTAATACTTAATTTCAATACTTAAAAAAAGTATTAAAATATTAGATTTATCAAATTTTATATTGTCTTTATTAACTAAAGGTAAAAAAATATTTAAACTGACAGATTAGTTGCTCTTTATATTGATTTATATTTAGATTATTGATTTCTCAATGACTTACTCCATCCAACCTTCGGCTTCTGTCAAACTTGCTGACCAGTTTGTATTTTAGTCACTGTTGGGAAGTCGCTAAAACACATTTTAAATTACAAGAAGGGTAATTTAAAAGTTTTTATTAACCTCCAGAACCACTTAGATACTAGTTTGAAAACAGATCTTCGATTCATAAACAAGGTGCATTAAAACTGGAGAAACGAATAAAACTTAACATGTCCAGGTGTCAAATCTTTATTAGAAGCAAATTTATCTTGTTTTAGGTATATCTAAATCAGATTTAATAAATCACATTTATAAAAAGATAACATCTACATAAAGTAGTTGTATGATGCACTTAACACAAATATCATATGTTCAGAACTTTCAGAGCAGAATCACTATCAGGCTCTTCCCAAGTGCTCCTTGGACATAGAGAAGACAAGAGCAAAGTCAAGTAAGGTGTCTTTGAAAAACTGGATAAAGTTCTTTGTTTATAAAATTTACCATGACCTAAATGATTTCAAACTTCACACATATTTAAATGAGGTCTTATCCACAGCATTAAACTCTCATATATGGATAATGATTTTAGTCATGGTTCTGATGATGGCCATGCTATTATATCTCTCTATTTATCTGCTCTCAGCTAGACTCAAATACCTCAACAGACATTAAATTGTAGTGCCATGAAATTGTGTATGGACATCTCTGCCGCTTGAAGATGACTCTTGATGATTTATGTAATCATAAAAAATGTTTTCTACATTGTAGCGAAGAAGCCAAAATATGCAGTTTTCTTTCTGTTGTCAACACAAAACAAGTGGATCTCTGTCACATTTGATCTTTTCAGAAAAACATTATTTTCTGTGGGATTTTTTTTTAGTTATAAAGTAAATATAAGTATGTAATGTAGTTCAGAAAGTTAATTGCTCTAAAGGTACAGATATCTATCAAAAGAGCAGTTATTAAAGTGTCACAACAAACAGGCATGGCATTAGTGGGCTTGACATAAACAGATAATGATCCAGAACCAAAACAAATGGGAAACATATATAGCAGGAGCAGATGGCTGGCTTCAGTTTGTTTAGCAAGGCAACAGGTGGACTGAATAAACTAGATGATGATAGAGGCTAAGAGTAGGAACAAAGGCTCAGTGCTTATCGTGCTTGGTGTCTGCTATGTCACTGATCTCAAAAACTGGAAATCTACCCTCGATGTATGTAGGACCCATTCATGGATCCAGACAGCCACAAAGTTTTTAAAATGTACCAAATCTGCTTTACTCTTCTGTGTCTGATTACCTTTCTGACTGATCTTTTTTTTAGAGTTTGATGTTTTACACAATTATTCATCCAAAATAGATTTGATTAATGCTTCCGAGATGACAGAGGATTACACTCCCACCAACTATACCATTTATTCCCACCAGCTCCATTAATAACCGTATCTACTGCAATAAATTCTATGTGAGACAGAGAGGAAAAACCCACAGGATAAACTCTGTGTGGATGAGGGGTAAGGCATAAACAGAACTATACAGAGCCACAAGGGCTTAATCTAACAGGGAACACTAACATTAATAAATCAAAGTAAAATGAACTCAAGAAAAAAACAAAGACCTAAATGCAAAAAAGCACACAGAAAAACCACTACCAGTTGTGATTACAGAAGTAAACTGATAAGGTTGGCAAAAGTAACAACAACACTGTAGCAGGTCCTGTGTTTTGAATCATAACCCAGGGTCTCTCTGGATGGAGTTTGCACATTTTATTTGTGCATGTGTGAGAGTCCTTTCCAGGTACTTTGGGTTCCTACCAAAGTCCAATACCGTGACTTTAAGGTTAAGTAGTGTCTCTAAATTCCCCTTAGGTATGGGTGTGTGTGTGTGTGTGTGTGTGTGCTTCTGCCTCGGCATCAGAGTGAGGACCATTTTCCAATTCACTATCACACTGAGGACCAGTTGTTGTACCTGAAGAGATTTTGCTGGTCCTCACAAGCTATCTTGCTAGCAGTTAGGTTTAAGGCTAAGTGTGTGAATTGGGTTTGGTTTTGGGCCAGGGTTAGATGCGCACTGGTAATGGTTAGGGTTAGGGTAAAGGTCACAGTTAGGCTGTAGAAATTAATGGAATTCAATGGAAAGGCAAAAATCGTGACCTTCATGACCCTGACGGATAAGCGATAGATGATGGATAGAGGGATTTAGAACAGATGTGTCACACATGTTAGGACAATGTGAACAATAGAGAAAGAAAAGATGAACCCAAATGAAAACTATAACCTGAATCCTTAAAGCAATAACATAATCACATAAATTCTATATTGTAAACAAAAATACAAGCCATATTTCCCAGTGGAATGTCAATGCAGCAAACAACTTCAACATTTTCTGGTGCAGAAGTTTAAGTTAAATTTTATTTTAGAAAGAGTTGTTTGTTGGGTATCATTTTTTCCTAACAACAAAACAATCTTACATTTGATGAATCACTAAAATCCTACATTCAATAACTGGCTTTAGGTGCTAAAGGGCACTTTTAACTTCAAACAAAAATAAGTTTGTGCATTTTGTCTTAGCTGGATGGCCAGTAACTGCAGGATGACAGAGCTGAATGATAGCATAAGATCTGAGAGTGTTCAATTATTGTAACCACAGGTGTTCCCTGGGCTCAGGATGAGAGAAAATGGAGCACACCACTGTCAGGACTTAGTGTCAGACGGCATGTACAGCCTGCAAACGAAAGCAAAGGAAGGGATAGTGAGCTGAATCCCAACACCTGGCTCTAATGAGATTGGCATGCAGAACTCGCAGACATTAGCTTCTACTCATCCATGTGAAATGTTGATTCCCAGAGATGGCAAAATCAGCAGGATTAGCTTCCCAGATCTTTTGTCCACCAAGTGTATTTTTCAGTTACAGTTTTCTGTGTATTCCACACAATTATCTAAATCCCAGGTAACGATATCCCTTTACTATTATTTTTAAAAGAAATATGCGGGAGTTAATGGTTCATATCCAATTATCCAAAGGAGTGGATGTGTGTTATTGTTGTTTGTGTTTTTACAGCTCTTTCTGATTTGTGGTGTGCCTCATGTTGAATCTGCTTTTCAGAAGATGCTATGCTCAACATCAAGCAATTAAAACTTTAATTATGCTGAAATGAGAAACTGTCTCTGATGCTTAATTTCTCATTTACTCATGTAGGAGAGAGGCTATGAAGTTTCATTAAGTTTGCCCACCAGGACAAAATATAGATCTGCTAGAAGAGCCAGACAAACAGGCCGCAAATCATTTTCGTTATTTGAGATTTAAGATTGAGAAAGCACATGCTTTGAGAAATTTAAGTCTATCAAGTTCAGAATTCATAAGTCTCCTTTTTTGTGTATTGCATTTAAAGTAAAGCCAACATATGTCTTATCAAAACCATATAGCTCATACCAGCTAAAAGCTAAAAAATAAAGGTG
>JAUZNJ010028773.1:0-15853 GCA_034780135.1 Jordanella pulchra | reverse complement strand
TATATATATTATAAAAGGCAAGGTATTTAAAAAAATGAAATGTTCACATTTTTGACATTTTTTTGTCTTAATACCTTGAATTTCATGTACGTTGAACTGATTCTTTTAAAGGTTTTCAAACAGGTAAATGATATTTTTCTCACTGTTTCAGGCCCACAAAGGGAATTTCTGGCTTTAATAATGAGTTTTCATGAAGCCTGTTTACATTCCTGCCAGCATATGGCACTAATTTTAACAATAAACAAAAAAGTTAGAGAAACAGGAGTCATTTCTTTCATGTCAGATAATGAGCTTCAGCTCATTGACTTTGACGGACAGGGATCATTTCGCTGGAGGAGTCAGTCGACCTTCTGATGTTAACCCATGGTTCATTTCTTAGTGCTTTTTTATTACTGCTTTAATGAAGATCTAATTTCACTTTAAATAACCTTAAATATTGACTGTGAAACAGGAACAGTTACCACAGCAAGGAATATCAATTCTAATGATACTGTTTATGATCAACATTCATGGCTGAAAGATAAAGGTTCCTGGGCAGGACTGTGAGCAACCAAAGATGTGACCCCACACATGGATTTCTCCTGGATGTTTCATCATCGGAGAGCAGATTTCCTAGAAATCCCAAACAATCAGAGGGACCAATTAACCGACCAGATCGTTTTGCATCTGCCGTCTCCTGCATTCCATTGTTTCACTCTATGCTTGATGCTTTTCTGACCCTTCTTGTCTTCGCCTCCCTGTGGACTCACACCCACTCAATGCGAGTCTGCATCTTACTCTTTAGGTTGATTCTGTTGTTTTCTTGCCAATCTTCAAAACTACGAAACATTTCGTAATAAAGATCCTGACGTTTCAGAAAAAGAACCTTAGCTGTCATTGCCGTAATTTGATTCACTGAAAAAAATGTTATATGAAAGGTTTGCTTTAACCTCAAGTATTTAGCAGTGAAATAGGATTATTGCATTATGTCTACAAGTTTCGCTTCCTGTGGTGATTTTAAGTTTTTAACCTAGAGGTTGACAAGATGTTACACTGTTTGCTCTGTTTTATTGTATATTTATTTATGTTTTCTACTAAATCTGTATCCTCCTGGAAAGAATCGAGATACCAGTAGTTTTATCCTGCTGTATTCCTATTAGAACCACCTAGAAATAAGATATCTTTGATAAAAAAAAGCAATAAAAATGTGAATTATTTTGGTATATTTTCAAAGAGCTTGCACTCAGGATATTAAAAACTAATTATGAGGATGGGTCCACTTACTGCATACCTTAGATCAGTAGATTTATAGTAGAGCAAAGAAAAAAAAGAAACTAAAATGTTCATGGAAACTTCAGGACATCACAACACAGACTCTGCTCTGTTTGATCCACATGCTATATTTTTTTCATCATTACATTCTACAGCACAGAAACATCAGAACATTGTTGTTGTTGTTGTTTTTTTTCTAAAAACCTCCTGTGGTAGATGTTCAAACCAACAGGTGCGGCTTAGAAAGAAGAACTGATTTCAGCAGAATCAACAAAATTCACAGGAATGTTCCAGATTTTTACCTCGTCAGTCCAGCTAAAACGTCCCCTCAATCCGTTCCTTGGTGGATATACATGCTTATCAAAAACAACAAGAGTAATAATCTCATATCTTGGAATCAAACATCAGAACATAAAACGTCAAGGTCCCAGCAGTTACCGACTGGAGGAAATGTGTGTTGATTCACTATCTGCCAAGAATTACTTTTCCCCGTCGCGCTCCTCTTCACGAGAAACCGAACGGAACTACTTTCACTCCTCAATATATAAACATTCATCTCTGTGTGAAATGCTGGAAGTCCAGCCAACATTGAAACATGAAAGAAAGAAACAAAAGTGGCAAAATCTCTAAATTAAAACATTAAAATCACGACGTAATACTGTTAAAAGTGGGTTTAAGATTTGCTGCGTCCACGACAGCAGCAGACGGAATGAGAGGCTGATTGTCTCTGAACTCTCCACTAGAGGGCAGCACAGAGCCCCGTGGAGGTGGTGCTGATGTTTATAAGTTGCTGAACAGTTCGTTCCTCTTGCTCCAGTCCATTTGCGGGGCTTTCTTAGCGGCTCTCTTCTGATGGGCCCGTTCTTTGGCCTGAGCCAGAGACAGGCTGAGGCCCAGGGTGTCAGCGGTCGTTGACGGCTCGGGCTCCGGGCTCCTCTCAACCTGCATAAACACATTTATAGGCTTAGAGTTCAGTTCAGATGCTGCTTGCTGCAGGTTTTTTTTTGTGAATCCTACCTGTGGAGGCGTTGAGCTGCGTTCTGCTGCTGACTGGGAGGCGTTGGATGAGGCACTGGAAGTGTGGGAGCTTACCGACAGTGTGTGCTTCAACTGTGATGCTACCTGTCAAACACACATCCAAAAAACACACAAAAAAACCCACACAATGTTTAAATCCAAAGTTGTAGAAAACAGGAAGGAGATTTGAAGAACTTTTATCTGACAAATAAAATGAGAAGCAGTAAGAAATGACTGTTCTTCTGTTGCTTTAACAAGTTAGGTTCTTCCAGATACCATGAGGATCCCAACAGGATCCAGCTGTTCCAGCTAACCGAATCATTTTCTGATGGTAGGTTATGAACATCTGTTTCTTTGATGTGATGGGGTACATGTGCTGATCTTTTATTTAAAACGCAGGTTTCCATCCCAAAGTTATCAAGTTTACTACAACCTGAAAAGATTTCTGCCTGATAACCTACTAATGCTAAATAAACAGCGATGACTCCTGATCTTCTCTGAGTTTTATTGGTTCTAAAAGCCACAGAAAACAACTTGTTTTTGGGGAAAAAGTTTAAATAACAATAATAAATGTTTGTTGTACTTCTATGACAAGGGTCTGCAACCTTGATATTTTAGTAAGAAGAAAGTTCCCAGCTTGTTGGTGACCTGAGTGCTGATGAACTCTGATCTTTAAAGTTGATGTAATGAATCAAAACAAAAAAAAAACTAAACAAAAAACAGTAAAGATGAAATTGCTTCTATCGGGTAAACGAAACATCAGAGAAGCTTCTGCTGGTAACAAATATATGATTTTTTTCATTCTCCATCTTATTTGCCATAAACTTTGCTCCATCTCTTAAATCTCTAGTCAGACACAGAAGATCGATGCTCATATTGGAACCAGTTCTGTCATTTTAAAATGAATTTAGCTTTACTAAATTATAATTGAAACTCACTTTAAATTCATGTTACTAATCTTAAACCTGTCAGTTTGACTGGATTGATTTAATCATAAACAAACCTCTCATTTCATTTCAAAATCATTTGCCCCATCCCCTCCATGTTTACCTCTAGATAAATTAAACGCTCAAGAATTGCAATAGATTCAGCATCATACAGTCGTTAATCTAATAAAGCATCATTACCAAAAACACCGAGAGAGATCAGAAAGTTTGGAAGCAGCTCTTTATGTTCACTAATGACATTGTAATCGGATGGTCTGGGTGACTTCACACCCTGAGGTCGAACTTTGACCTCATAACAGACACCTGTTGATCATAGCTGTCCAGCAGGGGGCAGCAAAGACCTTCAAAACCCAAACTGTAATCCTCCTCTCATGACAGGCTGATTAAAGCACATATATTCGTCTAACGTGTTCCCTGCAAAACACGGCTGTTTAAAAAAAAAAGAGCTTCCAAGCTGGACATGGCTGCTCTCCTATAAGTAACCTGGAGTTCATGTTGTTGGACAAACACTGCGGTTTGCCGCCACAGCAACGACATCATCATCATAATGTTTCTGAGCGCACAGAGATCGGCTTCTGGTCTCTGTAGCCAGAATGGAGCCGTATGCTGATAAAAACCGGGGGCTGTGAGGTCAGAGGTGGCTGCGTCGCCGCGTTACGCAACGACTGCTGAATGGGGGATTGTTATGCTGCAGGAATGCAGAAAGAGTTGCATGTGAGAGTGTAAGAGTAGCCTCTGCAAGATACCTCATTAGCATAATCCTCAAATTAAAGCCGGCACAATCCCATGATCCTCCAGGACGCAGAGAGCGAGCGGGGGACACAGAGTGGTGAGCTGTTGTTGCCATGGTGAGAGGTCAGTTATGGTGTCAGCAAAGCCAATTGGATGGTCCCATGTTGTTTGTGTGAGTGGGATGCGATAAACATCCATCCACTGACACACTTGGCTGAGACAACCGGTTAAGGACGCTTTCCAGATCTTCTTATCTGCTCCCAGGATCACCAGAGGTCAGCTGGCTCTTCCCAGACCGCTATCTATAGGAATGTTTACAGAGCTGGGAGGAAGTATTTGACCACTGGCATTTCTTTTCAGTGTCACACTTCAAAATGTTACAGATCATTAAAATGTTTGAACTCATATAAGATAACCTGATAAAATATCCAACTCCATAGTTAAACACTGATCCAGTAGGAACAACAGATACAAGAACAATATTTACATACTGCACTGGCCTTATTTAAGGTCAGAGCGAATGAGTGATGAGAACATACCGGGAAAAAGGGCATCTATCAGGGATGGGTACCAAAACCCAGAACCAGAACCGCCTCATTGTTCTCTTTGAAGTGGCATTAAAGTCACATTCAACTTTTCATTTAGACTTCAACTGAAACAAGAGCGAATTCCCGATCCCCTCCTTAAGATGTAGAGGGGATTGATGGGAGGGGCTGAAGTTCTGCTCTCACATGTTCGCCGTGTTCACTCTCATCAACAGTGATGCCCAGACAGTGACCTTTCAGCATCATTTTGTTGAGTATTTTTTCGATGAATCAATTAATAATCAGATCAGAAAAGGTTCCTTAAAGAAGATATTTTACAGAATTAAAACAGGTAAAACTAGAACGTTTCCACTTGAGGAGGCCTGGATAGAGCATACTGACAGATGAAAACTTTTTTATCTTCATTTTTACCTTTTTTTTTTTTTTTTCAATGTCGGTATAATTTCTGCTATAAGTGGGTTGCCTTGTCAGCTAAAGGCATCTTTTACTCCAGTTAGTAATTAATCGATTATTAAATTAGTTAACAGTTATTTCAATAATTGATTAAACACCATTTATCTGATCGTTTCAGCCTTAAAGATAACTTTTAATGAGTTACTTTTTCCTTTGAAACTGTTGCAATAGATCCCTCCCTGTAACTGATTCACACACAGCCTATTACCTCATCCACTGTGGGGGGTTCCACCTTGTGATTAAATTTGATCATATGTTTAAATGTAGTTTGTGTTCAGGTAAAACATTAATGAACACTTGAGTTCATTTATTTTAGTTTTAAGCACATTAAGATTATTTTTAGTCTGTTTTTTTTTGTCCTGTCCGTTTTGATATTCCTCTCTCCAACAATTATGCAACAAAGTTTTTATATAAAATATTGCATTTAGGCCTTGTGTTTATATGGTGTTTTTATTGTTTTATCACAATTAAGAAACATTATTAATTCTATGCTTTGCATTTTTTGTAGTGTTTTTTTGTTACAAAAACGAACCATTCAGCGCTTATTTGTTTTTTTAGCCCTTTGTTACATAAAAAAAGGTATCGATAAAATACTGGATCGATCAATATTGTGAAGAATAGTCGTCACAATAAATCCTCAAGAACTGAGAGGACTAAAGGGAAGCTTTTAATATGATCTTCACTGATATTTATCATAACACAAACACAGCCTAACAGTTAAACATAGAGATGGTGTCATGGTATGAATATCAGTTTGTGACCTAAAGTTAATAAAGCACCAGCAAATCCCTTTCTGAATGGTTAAAAACACACTATAAAGGTTGTGGTTCAAATGCCAGATTGATACTGTTATGTTTTAGCATTACTTTAAACCTGCTGGTCCTGCTGCAAACCCCTCAAATGTGTCGGACATCCACAAAGGACCAGGTTGGCTGGTTTAGATACCTCTTTCTCATCATTTATAAAAATCATCATTTGAATTCAGATTTTTCATATATCCATATTATCTTTGATGTTAAAATAATCTTTAACAAAGGGGAGAAGCAACAGGTTATCACAGCAGTCTGAGTGGGTTTCATTTACCTCCTCATCAGATCCTCTCTCTGACATGGGCTCAGGAAGTGGTCCTACAGAGAGAGAAGACAAAACAGTCTCCATCAGTCATCTCTTAAGCCACCTTTCCCCTAAGACTGGTGCAGCAGGGAGTCTTCTCACCACTGATGTGATCCTCGGTGGGCTGGACGTTGCACCTCCTGAAAAATTCCTCGGCTTTAGCGTCGACCACCAGCAGCCTGGTTTCGTTTCCGCCGGCTTTAATGGCCGCCACCACCTCTGAGTGCTGCATCCCAACCACTGACTTCCCGTTGACCTGAGGGGACACATGCAGGGAAAACTCAGCAAAAATGTACAAAAAAAAACCCAATAGAACAGCTACCAAAACTTTTAATCAGCAACTACTTCAGATTTCTGTGGAAAGTAGGTATTTCCAGTTTTGATCAACCTTTCTAACTGTACTTTTATGGATCTTAACTTCTTTCCCAACTCAAAATTGTCTTGGTCTCAGAGCCTTGTTTTCTACAGACTTGGCATTAATTCCAGTCTGTTTGCTTTCATTCCCTTAACTGCTTTTTGTTAACTGGCCTCAGGTTCTCCATGAAGTTAAGGTCCGGAGAAATTGAAGACCAAAGCTCAGAACCTCCAACATCCTGATCTTAGAGTAGGTTTGTTCTTGCTTTAGCCTTGTGATACAGTGCTACAAAGTACACACATCCTCACTAATAATGTCTGAATTATTCAAGGTGGTGTATTTGTGTAAAATCTTAGAGTAGAACCAACTGCTCACATGAACTGGATTTGGATGCTTTAAAGTTAGCACCCCCAAAAGACTCTCAAAAAAGCTCTCAACTTTTTGTCTTCCTACAAATAATCCTTCAGATGTCTCAGCACTTAAAAGAAACTGGTCCTCTACTACATTTTTTTCTCTTTTTAAAGAATTTAATTCTGCTAAAACCAACAACTTGCCAACAGAAGGAGACAAGGCAGTCAGTGAGGCCTGAAATCTTTAGTCTATTTGCTACTAGATTATCATTCAGGTGGCTATGATTTGATTATAAACTGATTGATTTGACTCACTTGCCGATGGCTTTGAACTGAAACTGACTGAATCAACTTCAGTACAAGGCTTTATGTACATTGAATGCATCATGTCCCAACAAAACATTAGATTTTCCCAATCGTTCTATTTGTCTGGTGTCTTACGGGAGTTTTCCAAAATTGTCCCAGTGTGTGATGTTGCTCAGTACACAACATACAGCCTTGCCTGTTTACATTTCTACTTTTAGAAGTCAACACCAAGCACTTTGCTCAACAAAACGTCCCCAAATGTAATCCACATGACATCAAAACTGATGTTAAAAAGTGCTAGTTTAACTGCTTGGCATGAAGTTGGGATCCAACTGTACAACGTGTTTGCACAGTTGGA
Organism: Jordanella pulchra; assembly: GCA_034780135.1. Classification (NCBI taxonomy): domain Eukaryota; kingdom Metazoa; phylum Chordata; class Actinopteri; order Cyprinodontiformes; family Cyprinodontidae; genus Jordanella; species Jordanella pulchra. Next base: position 8,426 of record JAUZNJ010028773.1, on the reverse strand, counting down.
CTGGTGTGCAAAGTAGAACCTGAGGCACAACAAAAACAAGACCCAAACTGCTGGTGCTTGAATTAGGATGATAATTAAAAGGAGATGCCATGTCCTCCTAGTTTTCCCCCTCTTTATCGACTCCATGATAAATCCAGACTCAAAACGTAAAACTTCCCCTCTTTCATATAAATTGCTGTATTTGAAGTCATGCTTCTATAACCTTCGATTGCTGGAGGACATGCTGACCCCTTCCCTTTCTCTATTATGTTCTCCTACAACTGCATTTATGATGTACACCTTAAAAATATCGATTTTTTTTTCTTTTTTAAAAAATATAGGTGGCTTTTTAATAATGTAAAGAGTACTACTTCATTAGCTAGGGATGTCCCGATACAACTCTTTAATTGCCGATACGGAAAAGGATTCCAGCTCTGAGTATTGACTGAAATCAATTTACCGTAGACCCAATATGATATTAGCATGAATCATACATAAGTTATTACTTGTTTGGTAGTATGGATTATTAGAAAAGGCTTAATCCAGTGATATTATTCAAAAGAGAGCAATTTTCAAGAACAACAATAGGTCGGAGAACAACTGACCCATTGATTATTAATCAGCGAGTTACAGAAAATAAGTGGAAGTCGAGTGTTTCTGTTGCTTGCTAATATTAGAGATTTGAGATGCAGGCTCATTTTAGCCGAATTCTCTTTTTTGGCTAATATCAAACCAATTTCACAAAGCATTATCGGTTTGGGACAGCCCTAGTATAAATAATGGTCTGTTAGGTATGTTTCTTTCCAAGATAAACCCATTTACAGAGCTACTGCTGTTGATAAATTTGCGTATTCAGTTAGTCTCTGAAAATAAAAGGTACTTCTAGAGCTCACATTGGTTGCAGGACATCTTCATTCATACTAAGCACGTGGACACAGTAGAGAGGAATGACTCCCTTTTAACAGGGAGACATGTCTAACAAAATCAGGCTTAGTCAGAATGATTGTTGCATTGTCAATAGAATAATTGACGCTCATTCAAATTTTCTTAGCTAGAGACTTCTATAACAGCTAAAGCCATAAGCTGAATTTAATTTGCTAGGCTGACAATTCATTTGTACTTGGCTTAAAAAAAAAAACAGTGTTAAGGGGAAATGATAAGCAGGATGACAGAAACAGAACGGTTTGACAAGCAGATTAGCATCAAGGCCTCTCTGCAGATTTACAGCAAGGGGCATTTCAGTGTGAGTTGATGTTTGATATTTAGTAAATGTTTAACATGTCGGGAAATGCATAACAGGGTCAGTAAATAATGATAAAATCCAAATGAAGAGATAAAAGGTGTAACAAAATCATAAAAAGCAGGGCAATAAAGTTACAACACAAAGGGTTTACTGCAGAAAGGGTATCATGGTTTTTCTTTACCTGCAAGTTGAGGGCCTACCAGGCTACAAGGGCTATTTGCAATAATGATTTGTTCAAACCAGATATGATTACCACACGTTTCTGGACATATCTGCTGCACAGCTGAAAGGAAAATTCGGCCAGGGAGAAAGAACCCATATAACATGTGAACCACGACACATTTAACTGCTCAGCTCAATAAATGGCTGCACTTTGTACCAGGCAGCAGGGGAGATAACGTCCATGAAGTAACCTGTCTAAGCAGAAGCAGAAAAGGCAGATTACTCTGTAACCAACATCTGTTAGAGGGACTTTTAACCAATTCATAAAGATCTCTGATATTTCAAAGGCAGAAAATTATAAATAAGATCTCTAATGTATTTTAAGTACCCTTATGAAAACATTTTGGATAAATGAGCAAAAGACTTGCATGATTCATTTTATCTCAGAGATCCTACGATAATTTTTTTTTCTAAATGCATATAAAAAAATCCAGTATTTTTGGCCGATTAACGCAGAACTTTTCAAAAATTATTTGCTTTAATTATGAACCAATGATCTGCCCATTTCTACAACACCAAGTAGATTACAAATAAATAATCATCAATGATAAAAAAAAATGTGTATCCAAGTTTCCTTAATGTATTTCTCATTACTTTGATCTTACAGTAGGAATTCTAAACATTGTTTAACATAGGCATAAAAAGTGTAATAACTAACTAAAACAGAAACAAATCTACCGTCCCACCTCTCAGTTAAAGCCTTGCTTTGTTTTAGGCTGATTATGGTTTATTAAATATGTCCAGAATAGATTCAAAAACCTAAGACCTAAACCACCCATATTGGGCCATTTGCATTTGGATATTTGGAAGTAAATAGTGTCTAAGGTTCCATCCCAATAACTCAAATTGGTGACGACATTTAAACTATGGCAGAAATGCACCAGGGTTGCCAAAAACGTGCAACCCAAATAATTATTTTAATAATAATATGGAGCTAGGACAAAGTAGTATGCTTCCTACACACAATCATTCAGCATAGGGAGCTCCTGGGGTAACTAACCACAAGGAGGAGCTTTATGGGCCCAGTCAACCTCACAACAGGTTTCCTTGTTCTAATAATCTCCGTGTGACACATACCAATGTACACACCTTTATATATTTCTGTCTTTATAAAGGAGATCTTCAGCTAATCTCTACACGTGTGCAAATTTTGTTTGTTTTTTTTTAGTTCTTTTTCTGAAGACTGTAATCCCAATTTAATCACCGTCATTCATGTGTGCGTCTTTGAGGCTGGGGCCTGACTAGATTCACCAAAACAGTCAATAGTTCCTCTCCAGCTCTGGATAGTGTTCTAGCTGTTGCCCCCACGAAAGGTTAAAAGATAAGATCTATGAACAAGGGGTGAGAGGTATAATTTGAGGTTTTTTGGATTCAGCCCAAGTCAAACTGCAGCTGCCTAGTGTATAGAAATACATGCATTACCAGAATTTTGAATAGGGCCGGACAATTAATTGCATTTGAGATTTAATTGCAATTTAAAAAACAACAAAAAAGTACAATTTCCAATCCCAGAGGAAAAACATTTTTGGTCTTGTTAAGATTAAAACTCCACAATACCCCCCTTTAGATGGAAGAAATAAAGTTACCCCACAGGAGGAAGAGTTGCAGCTAGCAGGCAGATCCATGCATGCGAGCTAGACGTTAGCGCTTTTCCATGTAACAGTAAAGTCGTGTGAGAATGGACTCTGTACAAGAGAGCATTTAAGGCCATGAGAAAAATGAAACCCTGGAGCCAAACAAGTATGTGCTTTTGGTTAGTCCAGAGAAAAAAAATGAAATCGTAATAAAAAGGATTTTAGATTTTCGGCAGAATCACCTAACCTTAGCAAAAATAAGGGCGGACACTAATTCAATATCAATATATGTGATATGCCATTTTATAATACAAAAAGATGTAATAGAGTAGATAACTGCAGCATAATCACTGTCTGACTGCAAGGTTTTATGTAGCTTAAATATTGTTTGTTAAAGCAAATTTTACTAAAACTGTTCTCTGGAAGAGTTTTAAAAACAAATTATAAAGTATTGACCAAAATTAAAAAAAAAAAATGTATGGTGATTTAAGTTTAGAACATATCGTCCAGCCTTAAACCCAAATATGTTTGAACTTTGGCACATCAATTAAACTATATTGCCAAATGTATTGGACCGCCCCTCCTGGCAGATGAATTCAATTTTTCCAACCACACCTGCCACAAAGGAATAAAAAAAAAAAAAATAGTACATAGGGCCAACAAAACGCTTCTACATCATTAGTAAAAAAGATGCTCAGTAAATTCTAGCAGTATAGTGCAATTAAATGTCCCCTGAGCAAAAAAACTGTTTAATGCTAAATGTTTCCCTTTCAGCTGTTAGTGTTACCATAAAGCGGAAGTGTTTGCGAATGGCAGCAACTCTAATACAAAGTAATCGCCCTAGTTTGATGCTCAGGGTCAGCAGATGCAGATTTTTTATGTTGCCATGTAACAAAACCAATGGGCACAGTTTAGGTGAGCTCCCTTCTTGTTTTTAAAGGGTCTGTGCACCAAAGAAATGGATGAGTAAGTCTGGTCTGGCAAAAGCTCAACCCGTCAGAACCTCTTTGGAATGAATACAGCTGGAAAATGTCTTTGACTTCGTAAAGACTAAAGTGACAATAACTACAAGTATGATAGCAGATGGTTTTACTTATTCAGAGTAATCTTTGACAACCCTGAGAAGAAACAAATGGAAGACTCCCTGATGGCACCACTGATGGAGAGACTGCCGGGAGGTGATGCTCTGATTGTGAAGCATGGCCCTAAAACACACTCCTAGAACTAGGATGAATCAAGCATTCAGGCCGATAAAGCACTGAGGAATTTTTGTGGGAGTAAAGTGAGAGGTGGGAATAAATACAGGACGTCTTTCAGTCTCGCCAGCTCCCACACGGACTGTAAACGTCAGCAGGTGGTACAGAACGATCTTGTGGTAATAAACTCCCCACCCGAACACAGCATTCAGCACATTCCCTATCAGCACATCAATCTTTGTTGTATGGTTGTAAGGTTAATATCCATCTCTGGATGAATATGATCAGACTTAGCAGACTATTCAACCAGGGTGCTCAATCTACAGATATGCAGCAAGTGCAGGACACACTCTGCTAAAAGGGATTTCCCATTTTTCCACTGCTGTAATAGGATTAGAGCTGACACACTCCCAAGCAGGTAGCATAAGGGAAAAGGAGGGTAAGTTGAACCTGGAGGATCTTGTCCTGCGGTCGGAGGCCGGCTCTCTGCGCTGGAGAGTCATCGTCCACGGCTCGGATGAACTGGCCTGGTTTGTTCTTCTCGCTGTGCAGGTTGAAGCCATAGCCACTGGACTCCTTCCTCATGTGGCAGAGCCGAGGCCGCGGTCCGTCTCTCTCCATCTGTAGACACATGCGAAAAAGTCAGCATCGCTCATGTGGATCTGTCTCATAATTCCGAAAAGCAGCAGATTCTTACTGCTTTAATAAATGGTTTTGAAAACTTCTTGTTACCCTCAGTGACACATGAATATGAGACTGTAGGATCAGTATTTGTGTCTGTACCTTTCATGATGCATCATTCATGGGGTTATAGGGCATTAGCAGCATGCAAACTGAAAGTTATCTTTATTTAGCTTCCAACTTCTGTTAAAAATAAAATAATTTCCCTCCCTAAAAGTCCAGAAATCATTATAATAACTACGAGTCATGTGGAAAACGTGGTTACGGCAGCCAAACTCAGGTTTTTCAGATTTCTATTAGCACTACTCTGGTACAGACTTGATCATCCAGAGCGGGGGTCACCAACTGGCGGACTCCGGTCCAGTTCCGGACTCTGAAAAGATTTTATCAGCACAGCTGGAAATTTTATAGGTAGTTTTGCCCAAACAAGACTTTTCATCAGGCACAGTTTTGACAGCCCAGCTGCGGGTCTTCAGATGCTCTCCACAACCTCATCCAATAACGTTAAACCTACGATATGTTTACGCTCCAAGATGAAAAGTGGGTGAGACGGAAGCCTGTCGTTAAATCTCGAAGCATTTCAGATAGCTTGTTCAAAAATTAGGAAGGTGGACAATGCGAACAGCGTTAATCTCTAAGGACACGCTACCACACAACTGATCTGTTTAATCTACTGGGAGTCTTTGGCGACTGTAATAACTGGCAAAGATAAACTCCACTATGATTCTAAACATGAAAAGTTTGAGGAAACTTACCAACAAGAATTGGAGGTAAAAAAACATGAAAATAAACAAACTCAGAGTTCTGTTAAATGAATCGTGTTTTCTGAGCCCTAAACCTGAACATGTTTTCTAATACTTTTGGCTGCAACCGGATTCAGGTTAGGTAAAAAAAATAAAATAAAATCTATTGAACCAAGGTTGTATTTCATAAGTCGTTTTGACTTTTATTATTTTATGGTTTTGCTGTTCAATCTGGCAAAATATTAAATGTTATCTCTCAATAAAAATGTTCAAGATAGTCAGAAAATTGTTCTTTAAAGATCAGGAAGTGAAGCATGTTTTAAATATGTATGTAATACATTCTTTAATAATATACTATATAATAAAGATATAATAACAGTAATAAAGTTTCCTCACTAGTTTTTATGCTTTATGGGAGTGAGATGAGGTTTGGGACTATCCTGACATCTAGTTGAAAACCCCTGATCTAGAGAATGTCTGCGAACACATTAGCTACAACAAATCAGTGGTTTCATCCAGAAGGGGTTGTTATTTATTTGCTGTTGCTTTGAGTTAATTGAAACTGCAACAACATAATATACTATATAGAGTACTCCACACCAAAACAATGCAAGAAATGCTAACCCACCAGCTTTGTTTTTTACCTGTATTTGCAAAACCTTTCAAGGTTTCTGATGATTTACAACCAAAGTGGTAAGTACAGGATGTACGGAAAGGCCCATTTGTCAATTGCTAATAAGGAGAAAGAAGTCATTAATGTCGTTTTCCTTTTGCTCCAAACTCGTACGCTATCTTTCTCTGAGTAAACCCCGCTGCATTTGAAAATGAGACAGACCATCCGTGTATAAAGGCAAAAATAATCACAGAAAAGTACATGTATATCAAAGGATGACATCAAAACCGAGAAGAGAACCAACCCATTTTCTACGATAACCCTTATTTGAAAATTATACACACACACACAGCTGCTCCTTATGCAGACAAGAAATTTAAATCATTGGTGAAAAGGGGTGCCAATCACATCGGGGACATTTGCTAGCCATTTGGTTTACCATATGGAGTGTAGGATAAGTTTCTATTACATCAGATTAAACATCCCAAGGTTCACCGATAAAGTAATCAAAAATTCAAGCTTTTAAAAGATCCAGTGCTATAAAACACACAAAGCCAAGACTCTGAAAACGATCAGCTACCAGAAAGAGGGTAGATTCTAAAGGCTTTGCACACTAAATGTCTGCGACTTCTCTGCATTTCAGCTTTCCTTCAAACATTCTCTGTGAGCTTTAATATCTTGGACAATGAAATCTGTAAGGTGTTGGGATAATGTTCATTTAACACGCTGAAAATATCAAGTTAACCTGCAAAGAGTGAAAACCAGGATACTCAAGATGTATCTCTAAATGATCATTTATTAGGCTGGGTGAGGTTTAATGTACAGGTGTAAAGGCACTCAAGAAAACAAGAATAAAAAAAAAAAGAAATAACTACATGAAAACATTGTGTAAATTAACCAGTTGATGTTTCAGGACCTGAAACTTTCAGTCTTTCTCGGTATTAGAAATGTTTTACTTTAATTCTCCAACCCTTAAACCTAGCCCTGACCCTTACAAACAAATATTGATACGGGCTTGATAACAGGCGCTGCTGTGGTCACTAAAGATTATTTCAACTAATGAGTCTGGACAACAGTTGATCATTTCTGCCCCAACATCTAACATCCTTAGATTGTCCAAATCTGAGAAGGATTATTCTGCATAGCACAGAAATCATATAAATGACTACAAGTTTGGTGTTAAGAAACTAAAAACAACATTTTTTAAACTTTTTAGCCTTGTCAGAAAATTAGACAACGTGTTTACAGATTCTAGAAAACCAAGTTTGTGATTTTTAAAATTTAATTTTTCTTGGCTTTCCTTCAAAAATATCAAGAAAGATTTGATTGTTTTTTTGGTTGAAGAACCCTAAAAACAGATCTTGTCTCTTGAACTGGATGGAACATTAGAAGCCAATGAACCGCCTTTAAATCTGCTCAATCAGTTGCTTTCTTCCATCTTTAAGTCTGACAAAGCTAATTGGACCAAAAAATGTGATTATGTTCGGCATCGGATAGTTCTCCTGTTCACTACACATAGTTTAAACTCTCTAGATGGAGACAGCTGCGGTTCTAGCAGGTTTATGTTACAGAAAAATATCGTAGAAAAATGCCACACCAGAAACAATCCCAGAATAAGGCGGAACACTTATCTAGGCTTTGGGACTTCCTTGGAGTCTTTTCTTACCATCACTTGTTTAAGTGGCAACTGATCGAGATGCCTAAAACACCTCAGGTGACTTCAAAATGTTCTAAAGGTGGATCGTCTTTTCTTCTTCAGCGGTTTCATAACGCCAGTAGAACGAATCATTACATTCCAGCAGATGAATCGTTCCACCAATCTTGCCCTGCATTCCTATATTACCCATGAACAACACAAGACACTTGATAAAAGTGTAAAAAAGCTGAACCCTCAACAAGTCCGTTAGAACAGAAAGGGTGCCTATCATATCAGGACGCCTCAAAAATCAAGGATTTCAAGATGTATCAAGGTAGGATTAGTAGGACTACACACACAACTGGGTTCAAAATACTTTTGGGGTCAATTGAACCACAGGCTTTAACCTAAAGGTCTACAGCAGGGGTCTCAAACTGGTTCCAGAAAGGGCTGCGTGGCTGATGGTTTTCTTTCCACCCAAGCAGTAGCACACCAGACTCCATTCACCTCATCAAGTCATCAGGTTAAGACTAGACTGA
>JAUZNJ010028772.1:0-15853 GCA_034780135.1 Jordanella pulchra | reverse complement strand
TTAATATTATGATACATATAATAATTACAATATATATGCATCTTTAATAATATACCATTATTTCTAAGTTTTGCTTCGTGCCAGTTAATAAGAGTGTGTGTGTTTGTCCCGCAGGTTATACGGGATTAAATGCGCTAAATGCAATATCGGCTTCAGCAAGAATGACTTCGTCATGAGGGCTCGCTCCAAAGTCTACCACATCGAGTGTTTCCGCTGCGTGGCCTGCAGCCGGCAGCTCATCCCGGGAGACGAGTTCGCCCTGCGGGAGGACGGTTTGTTCTGCCGCGCTGACCATGATGTGGTGGAGCGGGCCAGCCTCGGCAGCGGAGACCCGCTCAGCCCCCTACACCCGGCCAGACCGCTGCAGATGGCAGGTAGAGTCCTGGGGGAAGGGGCCATGGACACGGTTGGGTATCATCTGATCATCTCAAAGAGCTTTCTTTCCTTTTTATTGCTTAAATAAGTAAAAAAAAACTTTGTAGTTTAATTTCGTTTTTTATGTTTTTATGCTGCACGCTGGGAAGGCTAAGTATCGGTTGGTGGAAGGTGGGGGTTACCTCACGCTGTCCAAGTTTGATGTATAGCCTACCCATTGTGACCTGGGTTAAGGGTCCTTCATTTCCCGTGAAGCTGTTCCTGATGCTTTCTCAGACAAGAGGACGTGTCCTCCTTGTGTTCAACGCCGCGTAATCTGGGTTTTCTGCGGGGCTTTTGCTCCCCAGGTCTGTTTATTTATGCAGACCACCGTCTGTCCAGTCAGGGAGGGTAGATAAGATAAAGCGGACCCTGCTCTGCAGCAGGCTATCACTGCTGGGGAGGATAAAACGGCTGGACGTGGCTGCTGCAGTGCAGGACTCCGGCTGCTTGCAATGCGTTTTTAATTGATTGCTAATAGATCCGAAATATCAACTACAAATATGTTCTCAACCTGCTTTTAATTCATTTTATACAAAAATGTGCTGCGGGCTACACTCCAAAAAGAAACAAACAAACAAAACAAAAAAAAACAACAGGATATAAAACAACAAATAAAACTAATTAATAAAATAAAACAAGATGCGGAATAAAATCTAAACTAGAAGGTTGGCACTTGACTGAAATAACTACAATATAATTATAATGTCTAAACTCTCATGGATTTCCATCAAACCAAACAGCTAACGGTGACGCTCTCTCATCCATGTCCCCAAACAGCAGAACCAATCTCGGCGCGGCAGCCCGCACTCCGACCCCACGTCCACAAACAGCCGGAGAAGACCACCCGGGTCCGGACTGTCCTGAACGAGAAGCAGCTGCACACGCTGCGGACCTGTTACAACGCCAACCCGAGGCCCGACGCGCTGATGAAGGAGCAGCTGGTCGAGATGACCGGCCTCAGCCCGCGGGTGATCCGCGTCTGGTTCCAGAACAAGCGCTGCAAGGACAAGAAGAAGAGCCTGTTGATGAAGCAGCTGCAGCAGCAGCAACCCAACGACAAGACGGTGAGAGCGGCTCTTCCTGTCTGCACGCACGAGAAACTCAGGAAGATATCAGGTTATAAAACCAGCGGTGAAACTTTTTAAAGTTCATCGGTTTTTTATTCGGCTTGTTTCGGATAACCAAGTCCACGCGCATGCATAGACACGCACAAATGATTCTGTGGAGATGAGGGTGATGATCTCCCCCCTCATATGTGCAGAACATCCAGGGAATGACGGGCACCCCGATGGTCGCGGCCAGCCCGGAGAGACACGACGGCGGCATCCAAGCCAACCCGGTGGAGGTGCAGAGCTACCAGCCGCCCTGGAAGGTCCTCAGCGACTTCGCCCTGCAGAGCGACATCGACCAGCCGGCCTTCCAACAACTGGTTCGTTAGTTTCTGGTCACTACAAGCCACAATCTATCCCCAAAAGTTCTGATAATCATCATGGGATAATCATTTTACCAGCCTTCTACATTATTTCGTTGTTTTTAAGTTAATGGGTTAATTAATTACTGCTGACCCTTTTTAACTGGAGCAAAAATATCCAAGTATCAAATTTTCCATATTCCCCAAATTCCCGATGATGCTGTGAAAAGTTATTTTCTGTGTTTTTGATTCTGCCGTCAAACATTCTACTTGTTCTATTTCTATTTCCTGCATCCGACGCCGTATAAAGGAATCATAACCAGATCTTTTATCTCTTATGAGGTTTACTCCGCACTCTGTCCACAGAGGTGACTGTAGCTTTGATCACCTCTTTGGGTTCCGGTTCTGACTGTGAGCTGAACAGAAGTCTTTCTGCTATTAACCGGGATGCACAGAGGCAGCAGGGATGGCTCGCTCTATTTCACTCCTATTGATTTTTATGTAAAGCTTAATTTTCCACTTTGGATCATCTAAAACGGATCCGAAATGCAGCAGGATTCTATGGACCGTTTTAAACTGCATTGGCCACCCGTGGGTTTCTTTTTCCGACTTGGGATATTTTTTGCATTCTTGGTGACGTTAATTTTTATTTATCTATTTTTCTGTAAGATAATTGGACCCATTTTAAAGGTCATCGAGTCATACAGCCGACTGTTTAACGGGACCGTTTTGGTTGGAAATGATGAAGTTTTGAGATTTTTCTCTCCCATCCTGCATGGGTCCAATTAACGCACCTGTTCTGCCATATGAGCGGGTGTTCGGGCAGGGTTCGGGAGCAGGTTCCGCTCCGGTCATGTGTTCTAACCAGCTCTCTGGTGCGTCCTGCAGGTCAGCTTCTCGGAGGGAGGACCAGGTTCGAACTCGACAGGCAGCGAGGTAGCATCCATGTCCTCCCAGCTTCCCGACACGCCGAACAGTATGGTGTCCAGCCCCATCGAGGCCTGAGGAGCGCCTGAACACACAGCCCACCCCCTTCATCCCATCCCTCCTGACTGGGTGTACTTTGACACTGTGAAGACAATCATGGGATTTACTGCAGCCACCCATCCTGGTTCTGGTCGGGCGGACCTGCTGAGTGCTGCTGCCGCTTTCAGATGCCAAAAGGAGGAGAGGGACCCTGACTGGGAGCGCATCTTCATCACGTAGGCCTACTTTCGATACGCTCAGCTTTGAAACGAAAACGATGGTGTTTTTCTTTTTTTTTATTGGTTCGCCCTCATCATTTAAACCCAACAGATCATCTGGATCTGTCCGATCTCTTCATCTGACTGATTTAAAGAGCCGAGGCCAGAGGCATTTCAAACCAGCTATACCTCCACTTTGCCACAGACGGTGTGGGACATTTGGGAGTTGGCCTATAGTGTCCGTCCAAGAATAGGCTATTTCTTTTTTTTTTCTTTCCCAAAGACATGTAAATTATTCAGTTAGTTATCTGCAAGAAAATGTATTGTTTGTTCCCGTTCAACAGAATTATTTATTATTTATTGCTGACAAAATTTTGCCACCTTTTGTGTAACTTTCGTAAAAGAAGTAAAACAGAAACAAAGAGAATTTGGTTTGTGGAGTTTAGTTCATATTTCTTTTTTTCTACCATATAAACTATGAAAAACAAAACTGATTATTTTTATAACGGTTGGTATGAAGAATGACGGTAAGCTTTAAGTGGTGAAACTTTACTTAAAAAAAAATCTCCTAAAATAATTTCTAACGCTTTAATTATGTTGCAAAACATTTTATATTTGTGGTTCAGAGTTCAGATTGTTGATGGAACCATATCTGATCTCAGATCAGCTGTAGGATTCGGATGTTTTATTCAAAGATGGTTTTATTTTTTCACCCAGTGAGACACACAGGCAGATCATTTCATCATTTCTGATTCTTTTTATGGTTTTACCTGTTAAAGGAAACTATCAGAGGATCATCAGAGACTGATTTATCACTTCTCCTTTAAAAGTGCGGTTTGAACAGAATGAGCTTTGAAGGCAGTCAGGGATACTTTCTAAAAGGTGCAGGAGGTGAAGCTTAATGGAAAGTGTCATGTCTACACGTACAGCTCGGTTACGGAGTTGAATGTTGCTCTGAACATTTTCATACCGACCTACAGAGCCTCATGTCGGACATAAGCAGCTTTTCATCAAAGAGATTTTTTTCAGTTTTACCTTTTGGTGAAATCATAAAGTTATCCCTGTTGTTTTGTTGAACTAATTTAGATGGCTTAGAAGGAAACAGATGCATGTTAAACTATAGATTATTCATAAAGGATCTGATGCCAGAATCTTTCCTGTAATTTAGCTGCTTAGATTTACCTTAAACCCGCTGCACCAATGTTTTAACTTTATTTCCTTTTTTCTGTAATGAAATGAGCCATCCTTTCTGTGTTTCCCCTCCACAGTTTCTAGGGTTTATTTTTCACAAGTTTCCAACTGAGCTGCCTGAAGATTTTGGTTCAAAGGGCTTTAATGTATGAGAAGAAACCAAATCATCTCTGTCTCCCTGGGAATGTTTTGTTGGAGCTTACAGATTGATCTGGATCTGGGTCATAACTCAGATGGCCACCAGAGGTTGCTTGTCAAGCAAATGCAGACATCAGATGGAGCAGCTCCACAGGGAGCTGCAGTATGAAGCAGGATGTAGGAGCTCTGAGGTTTACCTTAGATTTAACCTGAGGCCTCAGGAGGAACCGACGGCTAATTTACAGAACACCCGTCCTGCTGCACAAGAACCCAACCTCATATTTTTTAGATATATCAGTCATTTTTCTCTTGACTCGGTAGTTTGTAAAACTCCTTTAGTTTAGATCAATCATTTATTTATTTATGTAGTTTTGAAAAGCTTTCTTTCTTTATATATCAATAATTTTATCTATTTATACATTCAGTTTGTTCTAAATTGCATTAAAACTATCATGCTCTGTGCAGGTTATCACAGTGGGCCTGGAAATTCCTACAATTTAAATATTAAGGAATGAAAAAAACAAAAATGTCTCAAATGACACGGATGAGATTGATTAATTAATCTGTTTATTCAAAGCTGGAGCTCAGCTGTTCTCCACTTTATAAATAGAGTTATGCCATGAGTGTGTGTGTGTGTTGAGACCTACATCATGGTTCTACTAACCCAGTGACAGCTGAACCTGTGGGGTCCAAATACTGGTGGGTTCAGTTTTGGAGAAAATTGGAAATTCCAGACATGGATGTGAAAGTTCTGCTCTGACAGGAGGTCCAGTTCATCTTCATCATGAGACTCAGAGCTTTGGAGCCACAGTGTTGAAGTGGTTCTTTAAAGGGTCCAGGATGCGTTAAAGCCCCGTTAAAGCTGTTCAGAGTGGTGAGGCCTAAATGACCAAATTTCGTCCCCACTAAAGGTAAAGTGAATATGGAGAACGAGGATGTTTTCCCGCCTGCAGCCCTCACAGTGAGGTCTGTTCATCTGATGGATGTTCTACTGGGTTAGATGTGCTGGAGATCAGGTGACCTGCAAACTCCCGATCTGTTCCTGGGATCTCCAACTTTCTGTTGCACGGAAACCCAGTGACACCAGCTGGAGACGTCCTGTTTTCTGTTCTTGCCTTTGGTGTGTTGTTGCCCTGCAGCCGTAGCTTCAGATGCTCTGAGGGATCAGGAGAGGTTTGCTGGGAACAATGAGCTGAACAGTTATTTGTTTTTTATCAAATGACCTTCACACTAACAAACATGCTGATATCAGAGCAGCAGCAGTGACACATGAGCTGTTAAAAAGGTCATGATGTCTACATGGATATTTTGGGGGGAAATCATGTTGTTCTTAACGCTAATGTATTGGAGCTCAGGGCACCTGTTGGTGTAGCTGCTGCTCTATGCGGGCCGGACCCGTCTCTAGCCAGGCGATGCAGAGGATAATGGTGGCGGATGTGGAGGAGCTGCTGCTCATGTCTATGGTCTGCCTTTGGTTTCACCAGGAGCTCCGTGGGAAATAAAGGGATCAGAGTAAAGTAGCTGAAAACTGCAAAGGATGCTTTAAAAATCAAAAACAACACCGAGGTTAATTCTATATCTATAGACCATCAGCCAGTCTCACGGATGTCATCATCATCATCATCATCATGGCGGCCAAAATTAGCAGCTGAAAAAGTCTCTTATGGGAAAATGTTTTCTTTTCTAATTTAATGAAAATATATTTAATTTTAGCTGCAACATTTTAGCAAAAGAAAGCAGTAAAGGAGGAAATTGGGAAAGAAAAGTTCTAGGAGGAGAAGATGGATCCGTCTCTCCAGCTGCTTTTGGTCTGGATTGAAATGAAATCTGCATCAAATTTTGGTTTTAAGTTAAACTTTCTGTTTGTTTTAAGCTTTTAAGAAATGTAAAAACAGAGAAAGAAAAACTGGATTATGAAAAGTTATTCTCTGTTTTAAGAGGATTTAAATTTTTCTTCCTGCTCTAAAAGACGAGATGGAGTCATTTCCATTAACCGCCGGTACCAGTGGGTCCAAATTCTCACCTTCTTGAATTGTGGGCCACACAGAATCCGTCCAAATGGGCCTGGTTCTGTCTTGTGTTTCTGGTTCTGTTGCAGAGTTCTGAATGTTTTATGAAGCTCCAGCACCCATTATCAGAACCCCTGGTGTTTGAAATGGATCCTGAGGTACCGATGCTGTTGGCTGGTTCTGGCAGATTTCATCATTTCCTTCAGGTTTTTAGCTCAGATTTGCAAATATCCTGAATGTTGATGCTGCGGTCCAATGACTTTAGAACCTGGTGATTCGGTTTCATGCTCGGACGATCTGACGTTCGTATTTTGGCCTCCGATCAAAACAATACATGATGAAAACACAACTATCATACAAAGAACTGAAACACTTTGACTCATGAACCCTGGGAAGCACGATAGGAACTAAATGTTCCAGAAATGAAGAACTGCTTCAAACGGTCACATCTAGGCTACCATATTTTCCGGACTGTAGAGTGTACCTCATTGTAAGCCGCACCCACATAAAAAAAAACAAAAAAACTGTAAGCGTAGATGTATAAGCTGCACCGGGCTACAAGCCGCTGAAATCGACTGAACTGCCCCCACCAAACCTGTAGGGGGAGCTCTATGTATAACTCTAGATCAGGACGAAGAAGAATGCTAGCCCCCGTTATCTTGTTGGCTCAGAGCAGTAAGGTCTTTAATGAAAGATGGGGCTTCATCAGCTCTTTATTTCAGCTCTGCTTTAATGCAGCAAATAAATGTCAAAATGTGTGAATTTGGGACATTTGTTCTCCGTCATACCTGCTGCTAGCATGTGTTTGTGCTAGCATGTCCTTGTCCTTCTTTGATTTCCAACTTTGATGCCCCTTGGCATAAGTCACATGGTTCAAAGCGTGGGAAAAAAGTAGCGGCTTACAGTCTGGAAAATGTGGTACTGTTGATCTGAATACGGTTCTGTTGCCCCAACTCTCCGACTCATCAAAAAGTCTGAATCGATTTCCTATATCTCAGTTGCTTTTAAAATGTTGAATCTGAAACACATCAACACATCAGATCGTCCACACACAGGGCCCGCCCCCTGCGTTGATCCCGCTCTGGTGATCAGCCATCCTCTCGGGTCACTCCGCCTCAGTCGGACCTGCCGAGTTTCCAACAGGATCTGAGAGCTTCTCTAGAATCAACTCATTTCAGGCCTGCAACTGATTCAATTAAATTCAAAATACTTTATTTATCACAAAGGGAAACTAAATATATTATAATTATATTATAAGATTGTATTTTAACTATTAAAAAGCATATTATAATTATTGTTTTATAGCTTATCTTTAATTAGGTAAATTTCTTGTCATCCTAAGAATTTAGATTTATCTTAACAACAATCTGAGACTAGTAAGCTTGAAAATTACCCCCAACAGAAACAAATTGGTAGAATTGTCCAAATCCTTTCCAACCTTATGGTTTTCTAAAGCGGTATTTACGATGATGGGGCTGATAATGATGTGTTATGCAATGACTGCTCTTCATTCGCATAAAAAAGGCTCCAAAAAGTTCCTTTCTAACTGTCACTTTTATCGTTATCACTACAGTGGGGGACAGTGGGGCAGCTGCAACGCTGCTGATTAATCTGAAGCATTCAGCTTTGATGATGAGAGTCCTGCAGCACACGGTTGGCTCCTCCTTCTTTCTGGAGGACAGCAGCCACACCCCATCACTGCTTCAGGCAGAACTGAAAACAGCGGAAAAAAATTATATTTCTATTGATTACCTTTTTGTCATCACGTCCTCATTGTCTTTATCAAAAACTTAATGTGGCTTAAAAGAGCAGTTTCTAATCTTCTAACAGTCTTGGAACCACAAACCCAAACTGACCACAATGATGAAGATGCAACAAATAGATGAATAAAAATCAATGTAATGAGAGATCTTTAACATCAAATGGATCTTTAAAGACTTCAGCCAAGTTGCAGGACATCCTTCACCTCTTTGTTTTTTCCCAGAATGCTACATGTCAGGAAAAGAACTACAAACAGGGCTGTCTTCTGTATTAAATCTGGTTTTGATATTAAATTTATTTATAGTCACCAACCACAACTCGGTTCTCCAGGTCTGATGTTTTGGATCCTTTTCCTCACAGCAGCGTGTCGCTGTTTAAATAATCTTCTCATAATCTTCTGAAATAATAATAACCATTTGCATATGAAGGTTAAGTAAACTAACCCTGTAACACAGACATTAAACAGCTGAATCAGCAAATATGTTTTTTAAAAAGTGATGAAAAATTGTTTTTATTTGTTAGTAAATTGGTGTTGCAGCTACAACATGTCACTGTTTCTTTGCAACAGTAGATGATCGCCTTTCAACCACATATTTTGCTGTAGATAAAGCTTCTAAATATTGCAGCATCTGGGTGTGAAGGGGACAGATGGGAGTTTGATATGTTAAACTATTCATTCTAGTACAAATGGTCTGTGAAAAGCACAAACCGTTACACTATCCCTTACCACCAATTATCCTGATCAAACTTTGGCTCCATATTACCCCCCCCTGGAGGTTGTCCTGTATCCTGCCTGATACTCAGGACACTAAAGTAATCCTTCGTGGTCGGACCAGTCCGGCTGCAGATGTTTCAGCTCAGCTTTTTACTCTCAGAGCTCCTCTCTGAGGGCAGAACCTCACCGTCTCTTCTCTCTAATTTAAGTCCATTAATAGTTGTCTGGTTGAAAACAACATCTAATTCATGAATCCAGGTTGGTTTTTAGGCATTTAGGAAATACTAACTTAAAAAGGGATCATGATTGCTCCAATCTAACATGAATCTCTCAGGTGTCGATGTTTCAACGCCCACATGCTAAGTGGAAAACCTAATATTGTGGCGTTGATTCTGAACCACATCTGTGAATCATCTGTTCTGGACGCCTAGAATCACCTTCATTACTGCAAGGTTGCATCAGATGTTTCACACCAGAAGCATCCAAGCTTTTACATGCAGCAATAGTTAAACACATGGAGCAGAAGACTCATCCTTTAAGTCTCTCTCTTTCACTTTAAATTTCATCTTGTTGTGCATCAGCTTTCCAGCTTTAATGCAGACATGATGGAAGGTGATCTGAACATGTGTGAAATGGGTCAAAGGTTAAGTGACCAGCTTCCTTTGGCTCTCGAATACATACGATAAAAACAAATAATTAGTCAGGATTTAAGTCCAGGTACTAACATGAGGAGACAATGTTGACAGCATCAGTTCTCTGCTTCTAGAATAAGCAATTAATGAGCAATTAATTAATAATACAAGTGTTTGCTTTTCCACTGTGACATTGACCAACAACAGCTCTTCTGTTTAATGTGGGAGAAAATCAAAAGGTGTGTTTCTGTTATCTGGAGACGCCGCAGCTTTGTGGAAAAAACATTGTTTGGATGCAGGATGATTCAGCAGAAAAACAGCATGGAGGCTGCTTCACTCCTCACTGCTATCAGCTGCTAAAGGCACCAGGAGAGGGAACCAGGTCCATTTATAGCAGGGAGAAACGGGTCAGAACCATCGACTCAGACCTAAAGGATCAAAGATCTTCGGCTTATTCTATTCTATTCTATTCTATTCTATTCTATTCTATTCTATTCTATTCTATTCTATTCTATTCTATTCTATTCTATTGTGGGTCAGCTCCAGAAATCAGGTGTTTCCTGCCAAAGAAAGACAATAAGGGAACGGTTCTGAACGAAGGACGAGGTTCTGGGCCTTTTAATTCATTGTGGAAAAAGGCATAAATTGGGTTCTGTTGGAGGGTTAATGGATCCACTGGAGTTCTTCACAAACAGGAAATCGTTTTTCAGAAATGTTTCTCTCTTTTCTTGACTCATAGTCAGTTGAGATGAAGCTGGCAGTGATTTTAAAGAAAACGATAGAAGAAAAACTCTTAGACAAAAATGTGAGATTTAATGTTATTTGAGGGCTTGATGCCTCTTTTTAACAGACACATGTTTCTAAACATCTGTCATGAGATCTGAAGCCATTTAGAAATCCGCCAACAACTGAAAAATGTCTTCCTGCTTTAAGAAGCAGCTTCCAGGCAGCAGTAACTCACCTGAGCTGATTACCTCGGACACTGAAACACACGGATTAGACCAGATCTTCACCTGAAGCTCTACTACAATCAGCTTCATGTCCAGTCACCACAGCTCAGACACCAGGAGGGGGGGGGTTACTTCATCCAAAATCAATACTTTGCAGAGAAATTAAAATAAAGAAAGTAAAAAGCAAGCATGAATGGATTCATTATTATGGAACAAAATGTTTTAAGAATAACATTTGCTGTTTTCTCAGATTTTACTTAAAAAAAAACAAACTTTTTTTTTCAACTCTTTTTTGTTTTTACATGTTTTGTATTTTATTTTATTTCTTTTCTTTGTTTCTCTTCTCCATAGTTTTATGAGGTGCATATTTTTAAATTTACATTTCACTTCAAGCCCAATTCAAGCTCTCCACTTTGAGCATTAAAGTTGTTCTAAGAATGTTATTTGCAAAAACACAAAACAGAAATTAAGTTTCTATTTTAAATGGGAAAATATAAAAAATATAAAAATACGAATGTGACTAAAAACAAAAACTAAATATGAAAAAACAGTAAAGTTGCTCTGAAAACCTCACTTTGATTTACAGGGTTTTTAAAGTTTGACTTGCAGATTTCTTTTTTTTTCTGTTTAAATGTCTATTTGCAGAACTTGTTCTTTGCTGCAACTATAATGGAAGGAAATTCACTCCATAGCCTAAGAGGAAACCATCCTATAGTTACAGTCATTAACAGACAAGCAGGTTTAATAACAAAATATTGAACAATGTGCCTTTGGAAGCAGAAAGACTGTGAGCATCCAGTAGAACCTGCTAGCAGGATGGCTGCAGGTCCTGCAGAACAAAGGAGGCTTCCTCCTCAATCATTTGGTGAATCATATCTGATATTAGCCTCTGTTCTCTCTGTGAACTTTCGCATGTTTGGATCCCCTGTTCCCAGATTTAATCTCTGACTGGCTTCTATTTTCAAATGTTCACAAAGTGAAGATGGTTCTGGGAAGTGAAGAACTGTCTGATCTTTTCTTTCACCTCCCTTATTTTGATGACCTCACTTAATGGGGATTTTACCCCCAAAATGTGAACTTCTTTGTTTTACCAAACTACTTTCTCAGATAAAGTTGTATTTGACTGGAAAAGTGTTTTGAAATGTCAAACATTGTGTTGTTTGCTTTGATGCTGGTAATAATGAAGGAAATACACAACTTAATAAGTGAGAAACACAACAAGAAACAGGTTCAGCTGGAATGGACCCACTGATGATTCAGATCCTCTCCAAGATCAGAACTTGGATGTTAGGTCTGCTGAGCTTGTTGAGGCTCAGAGACAAACTGTGCCTTCGCTGGTGCCTCTCCTCCTCGGTAAACAAAAGGATCTGGGAAGGCGAAGCCAAAAGCAGCACAAAAAGCCCTGATAACATCCCCTGGAGATCTGTGTGACTCTACTTAGAGTGGAGTGAGAGGCAGAACAAAAGCTGCTCTGTACCAGAGGCAGGGTGTGAGTAACAATGCTCAGCCTCTGGATGAGAGCGCCTTTAAGCGGATGGGAGATGAGCGGCTATCTAAAGCTGTTTTCACACATGTCGGGCTCCCCGAAGCCTCACAGGTAAGGTCATGGATGTCTGCTGCCACATTTAAAGAGCAGTTTGAAGCAAGGAGTGACGGGCACCTGGGGAAAAAAAACACATTAGAGGATCTCAGGTTAAATTTAGGCAGGACTGCTTAAGAAAAAAAACAACCTTTTATTCTGATCTACAAATATTTGTTTTAACTCACTGAAGCTTTACTGGGTTTATTTACTCAGTTCACCCAGAAATAAACAGGACAGCAGCAAGTTTAATAAAGACAAAACCATTTTTATCAAGGGTTGTAAATCCAGTCAGCAACAAATCAATCAACAGAGTTACATCATTATGGATGATGGGGGTGGAGCTAGAGGGGGCACAGGAAGTCTCCCCCCAGATGATTGACATGTCAGAGCACCAGCAGATCCTGCTGTACAGTATTTGCTGCTATGCAGAGGTGGAAGGGTGCAAAGAAACGCCAACATCTTCAATTAAAAGAACATCAACTTGGACAAAAGGGTTATTCAAATAAAATTAAAAATTACCTACAGAAAATATAACGTTATATTTTCATAAGCAGAAAAAAATCCTTCTGGAGATGTTGGCCTTAAATTGTTAAACAATAATTAACAGTTGCAATTAATGAGAGGAAAAAATGTAAATCATGAATAAAACATTGAACTAATTTTCCACCAACCATGTTTTTTATCGTCCAGCTCTGATTATAAAGCAAAAGACGCTGTGGGCTCCAACTAGCAGCAGAGTTAGCTTAGCATTAACCCTCAGAGGAGGCTATTACTGGCCACATTTACTTGAGTACATTTTTGACAATAGTCTACTTTCAGGAGTGGTTTTACTGCACGGTACTATTACCTAAATAATGTTTTCATAAAGTATCACAGCTTCACTAAAATGTCTGGAAACTTGAACTTAACTGAATAAAAAAAACAAACACATTTAACCTAAAAGGAATCGAAAGAGACGGTTGAAGTTTCACTGAAATTAGCTTTCTGTGCTTGTTCAAAAATGTTTGTTGCTTTAATTTTATCTGCTGAGGCTTGCCGGACATGCCGGTCAAAGTATGGAAGATATTTCCACAGCACATTCTAGTTCACACGTTACTTAGTTATGTTTACATTTATGTTGTTCCAGTTGGAAAATGTGTATTTCTGGTTTGAAACTGTCAATTTCATTTGAGCTTAAAAAAAAAGATCCCATAATAATTTTAAATAAGTCAAGGTAAATCGTTAGTTCTTCAAGTGGAAGGTGACTGTGTTGCGTGACCGCCATGATCTTTTTTTGGTAAATGGGAGCTCATTGTCCGACCTCTCGATGATCGGTGAGCGACACCAGGAGCAAAGCTGCCATTAAGATAATACGTTCTAGTCAATATTTAAATATTTCCATTTCCATTATTAAATATTCTATATTTGAAAGAGCTAAAGGAACAAAAATTCAGATGTTTAGATATAAAGCAAATCTCTATGGTCAATAAATAAAGTTGGACCAAAGTGAAATATTGGATTTTACAAACATATTGTGTTTATTGTCTTTGGAATAAAAATAGAACATTATTTAAAGGTATAATTTCCACATAATCTTAAATTATTCTGAAAGAACATAGTTTCCATCACTTTAGAGTTAGAACTTGAGTAAAACGGATAAAATTAAAGTCAAAACAGAATTTAAAAGGTAAGACAAATGAGATGGGTGAAAATTAGTTACAGTGTCTGTGGCAGTGCATTGCATCATAATACATATTACATTACAGTACATAATACATTTATTTAGTATTTTATCTTGGGTACAGGGGCCATAATGGGACCAGGGCCCCTTCCAAAGGGGCAGTGGGACCTATTGGGCCCCGATCTAGAGCCACCCATGGTTTCAAGAGTAAAAAAAGGGTTGGAAGAGACGTTTCTTCCATCTGAGTGTATTTTATAATAATTTTTATAAGTATTACTTACTTTCTTTTAGCCCTTAAAAGTGATTAAATTTTTTTAGATCATTTGATATAATGTCTGAATCATCACTGAAATTGTTCATTAGTTACTCAGTACTTGAGTGGCCTTTTTACTAAACACCTTTTTACTTTTATTTGAGTAATTTCTTTAATTCTTACAATTTTTCCTGCAGTTCGTCTTTTGGTAGTGTACCCACATCTGGAAGATAATCAGGATTTCCTTTTAAACTCAGAATATTTACTTTAATCTTCTCAGTGAGCTTCTTCCTACTCATGTTTGTTAAATCATGGATCATATTTCATTTTTATGGAATGGAACAAAACATATGAGTTAGAGATAATCTTTAAAGCTGTTGAGACTAAATATTTTGCCGTTTTAACTCATAAACAACAATCCATTCCTGCCTTTTTAGCCTTTTTGGTGAGAAAATTGATCAATTAGAGACTCTGTTATTCAGCCTCCTTCTATTTTTCTCTCTTTAAGTGAACCATCAGGCTCCGGCATGTTGCTCCATGTTTATATGATCTATATAACTTTACCATTGAAGCTGCTTGTGCTGTGGACCAACTGAGGAAGGTGGTAGTTCTCCACCAGTTTAGTGTTTAGTTTGTCATACTAGTGTTTTTCATTTTCCATTTATCCCACCCAGACCTGCAAAGCTGCTGCATCACTGTGGTCAACTCAGCACTGAGGCTCTGACTCTGGAGCTGAACCCTGGATCCGACCTTCAGACCTGTGGGTGAATTCCTCAGAGGACAAACTCTGACAGACGTGATGAAAATGCATCAGAATCGAAAGTTGCTCGCCGTCAGTGGAGTCGCCTCTTCACCTTGAACATCACTGCCACCTGAGATCAAACTTGCTGCTGTCAGTTTGTTCTGCTTGGTGTTAAATTATTGATCCAAACACAAACAGCGAGTGCATCTGTTATTTCAAGAGTACTTTATCATCCAGGGGTGATTGTATTAAAACATTTACATTTAGGAACCTGTTGAATAGTGGAGCCTAAAAGCAACTAGAAAAAACAAAAGTTAAAAAGGGTATTAAGTTTAGAACAAAATCTAAAAAACAAAGCCATGAGGTAAAAAAAACTATGAGAACCAGGAAGGATGAAAAGTTATAAGATCCAGTGTCTGGAGCAGGAAACAGACTTTCTTAAATGGTCTGAGCTCCCAAGTCCTGTTTTAATGAACAACCAACGGCTGTAGGGCCAAAGCCCAAAGCAGACGAGGAAAAAGGTCTATTGAAGACAGAGAGACTTAAACTGGACACCAGAGCATCTAACTGGACCCAGAATCCAGAGATGAAGACCAGGATGATAAACATGGACCAGGCACAATCAGCAGAACGAGCAAATTAAATGGTAAATGGTCTGTCCTTATAAAGGACTGAGTCAGACTGAACCTGTCTGTGATCCAGAAAGCTGAACGTAGTGTTTTCCTGCGATTCAAACCAAGTGAACGCAGTGTTACTGAACCCATCTGTTGAAGCACAGGAAAGCAGTTCTGGACGACAGATGGACAATTGCTACCTCACGCCGCCTAGCAGCAAGAGGTAACGGCTAACCACAAAAGTTAAGCCTTGCATCAATGCTTAATTGTTGCATCAGATTAATCCTATTCTCTTCAAGAGTTGCCTGTGGATGAACTGACTGGACTGGGTCTGATTTGGATTGAGCAGAACCAAAAGGCCCTTCCTTCCAAAACCGAGCCAACAGTAAAAATCATCCCATCCATCCTTCTGATGCTTAATAATTGCTCTGCTTGGGTGGAAAATAAGGTAGGATCGATACCGTGATTGTTTGTGTTTTACCTGAAATAAGCTTTTTGACAGCATTTAATATCTCTGAGTGTCATGATGGGATTAATGGACCTAACCCACATGCAGAACACCACAGGAAGCAGGGGAAAAAGTTAACAGAGTTT
>JAUZNJ010028771.1:0-15853 GCA_034780135.1 Jordanella pulchra | reverse complement strand
GTGATTTGAATGAATTGTCTTTGTGAAGAACCTTGAGATGACGTGTTGTGATTTGGTGCTATAGAAATAAACTGAATGGAATTGAATTGGGTCAAAGTGAAGCCTGGTTCTGGTGTCTGAGCAAGCAGAACAACATAAAGCTTGACCATAAATGCAGGGTGTAGCTATGGGGTGTCTTAACACACCCGTCTCTTGCCAGGCTGCTGGAGGGTTACTGTGCTGCATGTTTTTGATGTTTAACACACCTGATCCAAGTGATGTTGGTTTAACAAGAACTGCTGGTTACTCAGCGACCAACGGAAACCAATTGGCTTAAGACTTCTACAGTAGAAACCGAAGGACAGCGACCCTCCAGAACATACTTTGAAGAGAGGCCCCATGGGCAACTTCAGACAGCATCCTTTGAGAACCATAAAGACTGACTTGATGGTAGCTTCAATCTCTCTTAGGTACAGAAGACAACCAGTTTTATGTTCCAACCAAAGTAGTGGTCAGCATCGATCTGTCCACCAGCTTAGATTTATTTTGGGTTCTTCGATAAACCTAATAAGCTCCTACTGATCAGCATTACTTCCTACCAAGGCAGATGCTGCCACCCGCTGGAGGTACTGTTTGATGGCAGCGTCTGTGGGAGCAAACACGGTGAACTCATCCGCCTGCTCAATCTCCTGGGTCAGGTTGTAATCCTGCACAAAAAAGAAACAGCTGCAGTCAGAGACTTGCAGAACCGGGTCACATCAGGTGTGTGTGTTTCCTTACAATGAGATAAGATCTGAAGAGGGAGAACTCAGGCCTCAAAGCGAGCACGGCCAGCAGACCTTCACTCTTGTCAGGAAGCAGAACCTGTGGACCAGATCAGAACTATGACTGCAGAGGAAAACCCGTTTGGTCAGAGGTAGTTGCATCTAACTGCTTGTACCTTGTCAATAAGGTGGATCAGTCCGTTAGTGGCAGCTCCGTCTGAGGCAATGATGGACGCTCCTCCAACAGATGTGATCTGACAGAATAAAGAAAAAAAAAGAACAGACCTCACATCTCCAAAAGGTTCTGACCCAAACTGAGTAAAACAAAGGCAGGGTTTGGGGCGGTACCAGTCACGGTGCACCCTTTTACCTCCTGGCTGGTTGAAACAGGAAAAGTTGTTGACATCAGGGAAGTCAGTGAGGAGGTCTTCCTCAGTGTGGATAAGGAGAAGATGCCTGGAACGATGTGGTTTCTGAAGGACACAACAAATATCAGATGTCCCATCTCCAACATCCAGCCTTTCATTTCAAGTCCCGCTGGCAGCAAACCTGATCAGGCTCGGCAAATTCCCCTTCAACGTCCAGAAGCTTCTTTCCTCTGAGGACATCTTAGCAACTGCAGCAGATGTCGGAACCAGGAGTGTCAGGTTCTGATCGGACAAAGACCCAGAAAGGCCGGAGTCCTAAATGGGTGAGGAGAACTCGGACCTGTTAGTTCCCTGACTCTCAAACTACATCAAAAATCAAAGTTGAATCAGTTTTAAGTTCCGAGTGAACATCTGTCCAAAGGCCCTGCAACATGTAGATGCACCGCATTTAATGCAGCGGTACCTTGAAGCTGTCATTTGGTTCTGAATTGAGACGACATGAGGAGCTGAATGTAGTGACTTGGCCTTTAACAGATCGGAAACAGACAGAACTGTATCGGACTCTGATGAAAGAGGATCCTCCACTTCCTCAGAAACAGACTTCTAAGGGCTCCAAACCCAGATCCAAACACTCGGCTCCTTTGAAGCTCCTGAAGGGCAACACCAATGCTATATCTTACAGGTCCATACCATGATAGCTCCTCTCACCATCACAGAACCAGGCTCCAGGAGCTGGTAGCTTCCCAGACATCCAGAGGACGGATCCGTCTGATCCATGTTCCCAGTGTGTGGGAGGGAACCTGGGCGACAAAGCAGGTTCTACCAGCTGCTGAGAAATAATTGCTCTGAACTGCCTGAGGAATTCGATAACTGACATCCAGCTGAAGCTACTTCCTGATGGAAGTTCTGCTCTGCAGAGGAGGAAACATGAAGGTCCAGTTTTGTGAGGTCCAGATCTTTCTGTGAGGAACTTTTCCTTTTTTGTGATTTTTTTTCCCATTTGATGTCCACTTGGAGATGCTTTGTACATCTTTGTTCTCCAGACACTCAGCCTGTCTGAGATACTCATTTATCAGAATCATCTGTTCTGTTTTAATTGGATCCAATTTACTGCAGTCTAAAGGTCTGGGAGAATCAGAACCACTGAGTTAAAGATCATTGCTTTAATCCATCTGTAAGAAACAGAAAAGTCTCTCTTTTGATTCGGTTCTGCTCTAAGATCCACTTACCATGGTCCAGGTGAAGAAGTCTGTGGCGTTCTGCAGAGTCATCAGCTCCTAAAATCATCAGACAAACAAGCTTAAACTGGTTGGAGTGCCAAGGCGAGTTGAGGTAGAACCGGTACCACTCACCTGTTCTATGGTACCGAAACATAGCCATCCATTTCCAACATATCCATCATCGCAGACGCAGGTCCACTGAGAGGGCCGCAGGAGACAGCTGGCCTGATGACGGAAGCAGATTCAGGAATATTATGGGTTGCTGTCTGCTGGTTCTGAGGTCCGACTGGGAATGATTAATCCTTACCCTGAAGTGACACCCTCCCCTGGCCGTCACACACTGGTTGATGGGCTCACACATGTGTCCGTCGCCATGGTAGCCACTCCTACAGGCACAGTCGCTCTGGGCACAAGAACCAGGTTCTGTTCAGAACTTTTGGTAAACCTGTTGTTCTGCTATGACAGTCATACTTTTATTGAGCTTTATTGTTCCATAAAGGTTCCGCTCAACTCTGAGTCAAACCTCTGACAACCCGGCAGACCTACAAAAGAACTTCGGAGTTTGGAAAAATACAGAGAGATTATCAGAAATTGGCCCAAAAAGGCCAAAACGAGGCTCTGAAAGAGTCTCTTAAACTCGTCAGAGTGGCTCTGATACCGGTTCTGTGTTTAGCTGGATCTCTGGTTCTGGTTGACACAAATTAACAAACCTCAGCTGTAAAATGGGTCAGCTCAGTTATTCTTTCTGTCGGGTCCAGCATTTATCCTCAGAACTTTCTCTCCCTTTAAAAGTTTCAACTCTTCGAGTCTTCTGGGTTCGATCCCGGCCTGGGGTCTTTCTGCATGTTCTCCCCGTGCATGCGTGGGTTCTCTCCGGGTACTCCGGCTTCCTCCCACAGTCCAAAAACATGACTGTTAGGTTAATTGGCATCTCTCAATTGTCACTAGGTGTGAGTGTGTGTGTGCCTGGTTGTGTGTCTTTGTGTGTGTCTATGTGTTGCCCTGCGACAGACTGCCGTCCTGTCCTGAGTGGACCCCGCCTTACGCCCATAGTCTGCCAGAGATAGACACCGGCCCAACCTCGACACTGACGGATGAAGTGGGAGAAGATGGATGGAACTCTTCGAGTCCAGATTTTCTTTGACCTTTTTGAATCATTCCTAGAACATTGTTGTTGTTCCTGAACTCAGACAATAATCCACATCTGGTTGTGAACAGAATAACATCCATTATCTGATACCTGTTCTGGTTTCAGATCTGGTTTTTGAATGCGGTTCTAAATCTTGCAGGTACATTTTCCTACGGTTCTGGTCCCATATCTACACCGTCTGAAAGGTTCCTTGGAGCAGGTAACCTTGCAGTGAGTCATTTATTGGACCTTTAGAACAGTTACAGGTACCTGTCCAGGCCCGACGTAGATGCAGGAGGCGTTGGCGTGGCACCCTCCTCTTTCAGGACCATCACAGTTGTTTATTGGTCGACACTCGTCTCCATCCGCTGTCCAGCCGGTCAGACACTGACAGGTGCGAGTACCTGGGCCTGTTTTTATACATTTAGCCTGGAGGGGGCGGTATGGAGCACAGATTCAGATTCAGACAGAGGCAAAAATGGACCAGAACACACCAGAAACTTACGTTTACACTGCAGCCGCCTCTCAGAGGTAGAGCACAGGGGTCAGACTCCACACAGGTGATACCGTCACCTTGGAAACCAGGTTTACAGACACACCTGAGCAATTGGGGAAGATCTGGTTAAACTAAACAACTTTTACCAGCAACCTTTGCACGGATGCACTGAAGATCAAGAAGGAGGCTCTGATTTCTGAACTCCGGCAAACTCCTAAAACTCTTCGGTGAAGGAAGGTGAGTTTGCCAACAAAACCCTTTGTAACATTGATCTCAATGTAAAAACATCAGAGAAAGGCCCACTAGTGTCTGAAACTGGGTCATATAAACTGGGACAGAACTTTTTGAAAAGAAATCCCCTTTATCTAGATCCAGAAGGTCAGGTTATGCCCCTGTATTTTAGCAGCTGAGAAACCATGCAGGTAGATTCACCTGGGGGATCCATAGCTGAAGTCACACACGGCGTGTGCATGGCAGAACCGGGCCAGGCCTCCACAGACAGATGTCTGTCGCTCACAGAACAGACCGGTGAAACCTCGAAGACAGGAGTTCGGCTTGCATCTTCCGTCTGAGTCTGGACGGTTGTCGCACTGTCCGTGGATGCAGGGACAGGCTGTGGATGTAAAAGTGAGCTTTGACACAAGTACCTGATCCAAACAAGACAACAAACAGCACAGGACCTACTTCTGTCGCAGTTGGGACCGTGTTTGTTGGAGGAGGAGCAATACTGACAGCGAGAGCCACTGAAGTTTGCTTCACATAAACACGACCCGTTTCCTCCAATACCCTCCATGCACTGAACAGAAACAAACGGCCTTAAACCAGTCCCAAACGCTAGGTGTTTCTCCAGATATTTGGTGGTGAGACGTTACCCGGCCATGTCCAGAGCAGGGCGTCTGAAAGCCACCAGGACAGGGAGTGCAGTCTGGACCATAAAAACCTTTACAGCAAGCTGGAGTCTGAAAACACAGGTAGACACTCATTAAACCTCTGTTAGCAGTCTGTCTAAGCCCACACTGGTAAGCATGAGGAGCTGTTGGTACCTTTACTGTGGTGTTGCAGTGCGGTGAGCAGCCTTTAGACGGGAACCGGAAGGGGTATTTGAGGAGGGAAAGGGTGTAATAACAGCCAAATGTGTAGGTGCCCTGATCAGCAGAATAGTTTTACATCAAACCATAATTCAGCAGGTATGTGGAGGGTTGAGAGGAAGGCAGAAAATCGCAGCAGAGTGAGACATCTTACCGTGTAGACCCCTGAGGAGCACTGGAACAGGAGGACGCTGGAACAGCTCACACACTCAGCCTGCAAACACACCAGGGGTTCAACAGCTGACAGGTACCATTACATACATGTTTCTGCTTACAACCATGGAGGTCTAAACATCACAGCGTATCAGGCAGAGGTCTGGACTTTAACTAGGCCACTGAGGCAGCTTCATCGTTTCCTTTTTCAGCCTTTATATCCTGGATATGCTGCTGGCTTTGGATTCCATGTTCTGTTGATGACCCCGATTGGATCCAGCTGTTAGACTAAAACTTAAATCTAAAACACTTTAGCTAATGGATGGTCTACAGGTCCTCTAGCTGCAGAACCGACCCAGAAGTCTTGTTCTTCATCCAGCTTTATGCTCTTCAACCTCTCCAGACTGGTTCAAGGTCATGACCTTCAGTCTTCTCTGACCTTGGCCTGGATCTTTTAGGACATCCACTCCTGGAAGGTTGGCTGAGATATTCTGCTGTTCCTCTCTACAGGATGATGGATTTAGGTAGTTTGTAGATGACCTTTGACCCTCCCTTTGGAGATATATGCCGAGTTTCAAGGTTGAACTGACTGATTGCTGCTTTTCTGGAGCTGCTGACATCAGTGATGATCATTAGATACCGAATGTTCGGACCTGTAGCTCCTGGCTGATACTTCCTTTGACCTTTTGGATTATAACTCCTATGGCAGAAGCAGGGATTGACCTTATTAATGCAGAAAGGTCAGCAGATTGCAGGAGACTGAAACGCTTTACCTGAACTGTCTTGTTCTCTGTGACATCACACCTGTGGGGCAGCAAAGGTTCGATGGAGGGTGGAGTCAGAACCCCATCCATCACATACAGCCGTCCATTTCGAGCCTCCACGGCCGCCTCGAGGACGCCGGCGCCATTCACCAGAATCTGTCCCTAAATCAGCCAATAGGGGAGCATTACAGACCAGCAACTGGATTTATTTTCAGTGTTCAAAATAATGACCAATATGTTCAATGGAGGCAGGAATATGGAAAGATGTTAAGTTACAGTGAAGGTAACTGAGCTGAGGTGAGTCAGACGGGTCTGTGGCTGCAGATTTCTGAACACACAAACTTACATTTTCTGTTATGTTGACGACCAGGACCTGATTGGCCATTGACACAAAAGTGGGGCTCGACACGATGTTATAGACCTCCAGCTTTAGGACAGAAGACAGGGCAGTGATCAGAGGGAGCAAATGAGTAGGTTCCATCTGTGACAGCTAGCTGGTTCTCACCGAGGCGGACGGGACGATGTGGTTCCTGAGGAACTCCTTCAGCTTTGTGTGACCCTGAGGGTTCAGATTGATTAAAACCAGTTAAAGATCATTTAGAAAAAAAAATCAGAGCTCCTCCATGGTACCAAGGTCTGATTCTTACTAACTTCTGGACTACGGAGGAACTCCAGGTGTCCCTCTTTCATTGCATCGAATGCTGCAGCAGTGGGAGAGAAGACCGTGATGGGTCCAGGAAGGTCCATGACAGACGCCAGGCCGGTTTTCTGCAAAGACATGGAAGATTTCAGTTGCAGTAGATAAATCTTATCCTACAGAGTCTTAATTCGGAAGAAGGCAGCTGGAGTTCTCCTCTTCTTTCATCAGGGCATTCAGACAAAACATCTTTAAGAAACAAGAGAAGAAGTCTGCTTTCCTTCTACTAACATTTCAGAATCGTTCTGGGTGACAAAGAGAACCAACACCAGCGCACAGAATCAGGAGTTCAGTGGACCGAGCTCTAAAGAGGCTGGGAAAGGTGAAACCTGTGGAAACTGGTGACCTTAGTCCACAGCTAAGACTCATTTCCTCAGAATCCCATGGACACAATTCAGATTATCCCCTTCAGGGGTGGGTCACCGCAGAAGGGTTGTAGTCAAGACCACACCAACCGAGACCAATGAGTACCGAGTCTGAGACAAGGTCAAGACCTTTAGAGGAGAAGACCAGGACAACATAAGGTCTATGTCTTGGTCCTGTTCTTCTCCTTTAAAGGTCTGGACCTTGTCTCAGACTCGGTACTCCTTGGTCTCGGTTGGTGTGGTCTTGACTACAGCTCCACACCACAGATCTGTCCTGAAAGACTCTCTGATAGCTACTTGTCTCAGAGCTTCAGTCCAAATCTAAAATAAAGAGCATCTGAAGGTGATGAAGCACAAACGTGTGTGAGAGAAAAAAGTAATTTCGAGTACTGCACCTCCAGCAGAGATTTGAACATCCCAAATTTTCCATAGTCAGAAATGATCTTCATCAGATTCTCCTGTAGAAGGACATCATCCTGTCAAAGTCAAATTCCAACAGAGGAACCAGAGTTCGGCAATGTTGGAAAGCCTCACGTCTGGTTTGCTCTCCACGGTGGCGGGGACGCTGTCCATCAGCTTATTTATGATATGGATGATTCCATTGGAGGCTGCGAGGTCAGACTGGATGAGCGTACTTCTTTTTCTGCTGCCGTAGATACGGATCTTCAGCTCACCGTCCTGTAATGAAACAGGAAGGCTTCTGCTTGTTAGAAAAAATGGTTTTTAGTGTTCAACTGATCCCCTGCCTTCCTGGATCCAGTTAGCCTCAAAGCTCAGTGCTAGGGTCCCTTCTTTTTGATCACATGAACCTTCCCAGCAGACAATTTTCAAAAGGAAGGCTCCTTCCAAATGTAAAATATCTTACAACTATTAAGAAAAGTAGAAAAGAAAACACTGAGTGTTTTTAAAATCAACAGACTTCTTTATGATGTTTTCAATGTTTCATGTTGTTTTATTACTGGTTTCCCATCCTTACCTTATCAGATCTTGTCTCCGTCTCTCCTGATTTTCCTGACAGTGTGTAGAAGACAGAGGTTTTCTTCAGAGTGGAGGATGGCATCACACCAGCAACCAGGTGCATCTTACTAAGGTACTTGGCTTTAGATGAGTTTGCAGTCAGAGTCCTTATCTGGAGAAAGCAATAAAACAATAAACCTAAACCAGAAAAACAAACAAAATAGCTTCCAGAGTTTCTTTTTATTAGTTGGATTTCAAACTCACAGAAACTCCCCGGAAGCCTCTATTGATGGGAACAAATACTGTGAAAGGGCCCAAATTCTGCAGAGGCCACGACAGAGAACCTGAAATCAAACAATATCAACATCAACAGAATCTGCAGTGTGTGCAGAATTATCAGGTAAATTATTATTTTGATCACATCATCCTCTTCATACATGTTGCCCTATTTCAAACTTTATAGGCTTGAAAACCAATGAAGTAAATAAAGTGATGTGCATCTGTGTAATGAGATGGGCTGTGGTCTAATGACGTCAACACTCTGTATAAGGTGGGCTTCATTTTTTGGCAACTTCCTTTCCTTTAGCAAAATGGGTCAGAAGAGAGATTTGCTAAAAAGTCAAAAACTGTGAGATGTCTTGCAGAGGGATGCAGCCGTCTTGAAATTCCCAAACTTTAGAAACCGAACAATCAAGTGTTTTTTTTTCATATTTCAGAGCTGGAACATCACTGGAGTATCAAAAAGCACAAGGTGTGCGACACTCAGGCACATGGGGCACAGGAAGCTTAGAAAGTAAAGGATGAAAATCTACTGAGTTTTACACAACGACTGATCCATTTAAAGCGGATGTTTGGGTTGGAACCAGAACCTGTGAACCTCACAGGTTCTGGAGCAAGAGATAACCTTTCTTTCAAATTTTATAAATTATACTAAATGCTGCAGAAAATGAAGACAATCACCAAACAGAGAGATGGCATTGCTGAGCTGACCACTCCACTCCTTCTCAGGTTGTGTGTTCAATTCCCTCAGACGCTCCATGATGTTCCCAAAACACAGCTTACCGTTCCCAATGTACCCTTGGAGACAGGTGCACCTGAGAGACAGAGCAGCAGGACATACAAGTACATCTGAAGGTGTGATTGCAGGTAACACTGAGGTGGGACTGACTCGACTTGACCCGGTCCCACTGTGGTGCATTTGGCGTTCTGGTGGCAGGAGTCGGGTTTGCAGACGTCCTTTACTTTGCAGCTGCCATCCGTCAGCCTCTTAAAGCCTGGTAGACACTCGCAGTGTGACTGAAAGAAAGCCAAGAACTGAGGGTTTTAATCTAATTAACACTGCTCCCTGCAGGCTGTAACCTGCATTACAGCCACTCTAAAGGTGTGAGTTAAAGATCCTTCATGTTGAGTTTGTTCCCAGTGTTGTGGTTTTACATGCCCCTTGGTTCTGATCCGGTTTCCTTTCAATATTAACACTGATTCTGACCCTGATCCGTTGGCCTCCCTTGTTCTTTCCATCTGCAACAGTGACCCTGATTTCGGACGGATCTGGGTTCTTCTTACCTGTCCCGGTCCATCATAGACGCAGCTGGCAGACTCTGAGGAGCACCCTCCATTTCTGGTCTGACACGGGTTGACTGGCATGCAGATCCGTCCGTCACCACTGTAGCCCTTGTTGCAGGCACATAGGTGCTGGTCCGGTCCAGTGTGGACACAGGAAGCCTGAGCATGGCAGACCGGCTGGAGGCATGGGTTTTTGGCTGTGGAGGACAGGAGGAACGTTGTTAGAGGATGTGAAGACCATGAGCAGATCCTTTGAGGAAAGCTCCTGGTTCTGGTTCTCTGTGGTTCTACTGATAATGAATAATGTTTGCTTGTTCTTCCAGGCCTGTGGAGTCCTCTCCGATCCACTGGATATGAACTTGCGGACCAACTTCTGGATGACTGAGATCATTTCCTAGAGAAGATCCAAGTTTGTTGGCTCCTGTTTCTCCGTCACTGTTTGGGAACCCACCCAAGGTCCAACTTGGAGATGTTCTGATATCTGTTTGTGACCTAGAGCTCAATCATGCTGGACATCCATGTATCATCACTAAGCTAGCCCTGAATGGTAGAAAGAAACATCTCACGAAGAAAGTGTGGATCCTGGTCTTGTTCTGTGTTGTGATCTGGAGCAGAACCGGGAGGAGGTCCAATCTTTTGGAGGAGAAGGAAGCTCTCAGGAGGAAGGGGTTGTCCAGCTAAATAAACCCACTTGGACACCTGCCAGCTTCTTCTGGGCAGCTGAACGTCACGGCCTTAATGTCCTGATGACCCTTCAGGAGAATCGGTGTTTGATAAAAACTAGTTGTGGCTGCAGGCTTTTTAAGTTAATACAGAGCATTAATATTAAGAAGAACAAGCTGATGGTTTACTGGGCCTGAAGACAAAGACGTGGTTTACTTCTAAGATGTTTTAACTCACGCAAACACTGAAGTCCGGATTTCTCATAGCCGGGCAAACACTGACACACCAGCTTCCCTGACAGAGCCTCCTCCATACAGCGAGAGTTCTGCTGGCAACCAAGTGCGGCACACTCTGGTAACTCTGAAAGTCAAGACAGGAATCGGGTCATATGGGAGGAACCGGTGACTTCAGCAGACAGAGGAACACCTTCTAATGATGCACTGGGTCTAGGTGTGGTCAGCTAAGGCCACAGGTTGAGGTAACGGCACAGGTACTCACCCTGGTCACAACTGGGACCTTTGTACCCAGAGAAGCAGGTGCAGCGACCGTCACCTTTCAGTCCAGAAGAACAGAGGCCGTGGACACATGTGCATTCTGAGAGCAAAATACAAGAACATCACATGAGGAACTCTGCCAGGACCGATAGAGGTTAGGACATTATAATCCGACGGTACCTAAGCTGCAAGTGGGTCCGTAACGTCCAAGTTCACAGTCCTCACATGCAGTCCCTGCAAAACCAACCTGGACCGCACAGAAACATCATGAGTGCCAGAAGGCCCAGAGACTGTTCTCTAGTGACTGGAGGTCCTGTGGTGTCAAGTGTAGTTCTGGATGTTATTTAGGAGGTTCTTTAAAGCCTGGTAAGAGTCAACTCCATGAAAGTGATATATGACGTTAGATCTGGTTTACTGGCGTAAGCAGAACTAGAAGGACACACACACACACACACACCCACCACCACCCCCGATCAGTTCTTAACAATACAGAACCTGGATTTGGTTCCTCAGTAGCTAAAAAAACTCCAGCTGCTTTGGTCTTGGGTTCTATTCTTTTCCTGACAATTTTTTGGAGTTTTTCTCTGAGGGAAGGATTGGTTTTTAGGCCCTCAGTGGACTTCTTATGTTTATAGATGTACTGTAGCTTTAGGAAGGAACCCATCTGAGACTCCTGTAGATTTTGATCCAGGCTGGAAAACTTCTAACCTGTTAATGAGACTTCAGATTTTTGTGGAGCATATTCAAGGGTTCTAAGAGGTTCTTTGTGGCTTGGGTTCTGAACGTCTTGGAAACAGTTTATCAACCCTGGGGGTCAGTAGGCTGGTTTCCAAAGGACTCCAGAACCTCTGAGAAAACTGAGTCTAAACTCCGGCCCTATGGCGGTAGCCGGCATGTTTGAGGCATGTCTGCATCAAATGGCTAAATGGGCTCCTGATGGAAACTTTACCAACTAGGGTTGGAGGTTAGGTTTCAGAGTAAGGTGTGACTGTTGTTTAAGTTAGGTCTTTGTTATCAGTCGTTAGGCTTAGGTAACGGTCTAGGTTAGGGTTAGGTTTGTATTGGTAAGGGGTGGGCTTATGGGGGGTTAGACCACAGACATGAATGGAAGTCAATGGAAAGTCCTCGTAAGCATAGCAGAACTCGACTCGGTGTGTGTGTCACCTGGCAGCTGCAGGTGCCGTTCCCTCCCAACCCGTCGGAGCACACCCCTCTGTTGCTGCAGGGTCTGTCGGCCCGATCAGGACACTCTGAAGCAGAAACACAGGAAGCTGACAGCCTGGATCACTGCTGCGGCGTTGTATGGACTCCACCCCCACCCCCCTTGCTCTGCTCCCTTTTATCTCTCCATGTCATCACCTCTCCAGCGTCTCTGTTCCAACAGTCAGTGAGAATTTATCACTGCTGATTTAAGGTGAGTTCTGTTTGTGATCATGGAACAGAACCAGCAGGATATTAACTGTGGAGTCGATAGAACCTGGACCGAGAACCTCCTCAGGTCTGTAATCTAAGGAAACATTGGATCTCCTTTCCAGCTCCACTCTTTAAATGTGTGTCTTAACAGATCGTGTTCCACCCCAGAGCCTGGCAGGTCTGAGCCCAGATTTAGATTTTGAGCGACTCAGCGAATGAGTCAGCAGATTTCTGTCCTGCTGACCGTCTGCAGAGAGGAAGGAAGTCCTGATTCTGGAGGATGACCGACATCCTGCAGGACTGAATCTCTACCTGGAAATCAGGCAGACGGGTCGGGCTGAAGCTCTGCACCATCAGCAGCACTTTCTTTCTTGGTTCTGGTCCATTTTTTTAACATTAGATCCAACTTGTTGACAATCAATGATCTATAAACATTGGATCTGAACTAGGGTTCTGCAGAACCATTAGAAGCTAAAGCTCTACCATGTGAGAAAGGTACTGACCCATGCAATCTGGACCCCAGAAACCCGGACAGCACCTCTTCACCTGCACCTCCTTGTGGCACTCGGAGGAGCAGCCGGTGATGGTCAAATTCCCGCCATTGGTCTTGATGTGGTACCTGCAGGACAGGAGAACCCAGATCAGCTAGACCCAACCA
Organism: Jordanella pulchra; assembly: GCA_034780135.1. NCBI lineage: Eukaryota > Metazoa > Chordata > Actinopteri > Cyprinodontiformes > Cyprinodontidae > Jordanella > Jordanella pulchra. The sequence continues at coordinate 3,082 of JAUZNJ010028771.1, read as the reverse complement.
GCTGGTTGCTCTGTTGTAAACCAGAACATCTCGGTGTCGCTGAGACCCACTTGCAGAGGCGGATCTGAAGTCCTGGAGTCCTACTGAATCCTGATGGACAGGAAACAAACATGGTGTTGCTGCAGGAATGACAGGCTGTCTGGGTCTTCAGCACCGTCGTGTTGAAGCAGAACCTCTTTAAAATGAAGACAAGAACCCATTTCAAAGATTTCTCTTTAAATCTCCAGTTTTGGACCTTTTATCTGCGCTGGAGGTTCTGAGAACCAGGGTGGTTCTAAGCAGCATCTTTGCTCTGTCCTGCATTTCATACAGATTAGATCATCAAACCAACAGGAGGCCCAATCTCCACAGTTCTGATCATTGACCCAGCTTCAGGAGAACATCTGGATGTTCTCATGATCCTCACAAGAAAAGGGAACATTTAGAACCTGGAGATGAACAGAAAGTGGTGCTGATAGGCTGTTCATTTACCGCCCGACTCAGTCGGGCTCGGATCTCTGCTTCTCTCAAGGCAGCTCAGATTCAGCCTTTGAGGAACATCTGCTGCTTTCAGAGTCACATCTTCTCCAGGAACATCAATGGATTTTCAAAGGTTCTGGAAAGATCCAAAGGCGAGGTGAGGAAGAGGAGGGTATGGCTGCCATCTGTCTGAGACTGAGGATGTGAGCAGTGAGTCCGGGGCAGACTAACTCCTGGAATTCTTCAGGGCTTGGTGTGAAAACAGAACCTTCCTGGTTTTGAAGAACCACGTTTACTTTTTAACCCTTTAAAGCCCAACCCAGAAAATCCTGATTTTTTAATATAAGTCAGAAGAATATTGAATTCTATGAAAAACTGTGAAAAACATAAATATTTGTATAAGTTAAATTTGATCATTATTTGCATAAATTTTGATACATTACATTTCCGTATAATCTTTTATACATTTTCTGTTCCCTACATATTTCTGATTTATTAAGTCGGTTCTCAAGTGTGAAAATATCCCACTGATGATGCAGAGGTCTCAAAAATTCATTTATCAAGTATGATACATTTGGCTTTAAAAGGTTAAAATGCAGTGAAGATGTTTCTGCTTCATGATGTCTGAGGAAATAATACATTTTAATTTTACAGATAAGTTAGATCAGTTCATCAGAGACAACAGACTCATCATCTTCATCATCATCTTCAATCAGACAGACTCCAGCTCTGGGCCTGGGTTCTGTAGAACCTACTAGATCTTGCAGAATGGTGTTCAGGAGAACCTGGCAGGAGGATCTTACCTGCTGTGAGGCGGCTGACGCCGTCATCAGAGAAGCAAGCAGCAGCTGTAGACGCAGTCGGACCTCCATCTCTACTGGTGTCCGACTCGCCCTGAGCGACTCTTTTTAGGGCTTCCTCTTCCTCCTCCCCTCCCTCCCGTTTCCTGAAAAGCGGTCCTGAGTGAAAACCGCTGAGCTGCAGCTTTATACACAAACACCCACAGGAAGACGGATCATTCTGCATGTTTGAAAGTTACACAAGAAACAAACGGGACATCAAACCCATCATTTCCAGACTCAAACTGTTTCCAGGTGCAACATTTAGGAACGAAGGTGGGCTTCACGATCAGAGCGACCCGGACAGAACAGACAGAACCAGAAAGACTCTAGGATCCAGGATTTATTTCTCTGGTGCCTTTTACCCCCCCCCCCCCCCCCCCCCCCATAAGACACACGAGGAAACTGAAAGATGCAGACAGACAAGATGCAAACATCAAGGGTCCTCTGTTCAAGTTTCCAGGCTTTTGAAACAAACTGAGTGAAGTAAAACATTTGATGCCTCAATAAACGCTGTACTTCATCGATCTGAGTGAACATCAACAAACCAAACAATTCATTTCTGAGAATCAAATATAAAGGACAATAAATCAAACGGTGCATTTTATTTTAATTTCATTTAAATCACACAGGGGAGATGTTCGACACTCTGAGTGAAACAGCCCAGTTTTCATTGTTTAAAGTACCAAACTTTCTCAATAGAATACATGAAAAAAGCTCTGGAACAGAATAAATACAAGCTTTTTATTTTGATTTATGGAGGATATCAGTAGCCTATTTATTTATACAATTCTTCAATTTATTTGTAGTGAAAATCAGCCTCGGATTTCCTCCCAATCCAAATAGATCTGTTGTACAATTCCAGCTGAAAATGTTTTTGTTAATCTGTGATGCAGCATTGATGAAGCTCTTCCATAATCTCACCACATCTGCAGTATTTCAGTCTACCTATTGTTCCCATCCATTATCTCCATGTTGGAGCGTTTCTTTGTACGCCTGGGATATTAGTCTGGATTTAACCCCAGACTCCTGCTACATCATCTAGAAGTGGACAAACACAGGATCAGTGTTTGATTTATAAACTCACCTAATACCGCCTGAATGTGTCTGGATAGATATTAAGATATTAATCTGCAATAAATCCTAAATCAGGATGTTTTTATAACAAGGGACAAAATGACAGAGCAAAATTTGAACGTTGTCAGCTTTCAGAAATGAATAACTTCAGTTTTATCACAAGTCATCTTTACCCTTATTTTGCTACATCAGAAATAAACAACACTTGATAGTTTCCGAGATGAAGTTCATCCTCAGCAAACAGCATGATGTGATCTTCATCCAGACAAACACACCAAGTTTATGTCAGAGTGAGACCTCCTGTTTACCTCAGCTAGTACTTATCTGTGTCTGCTTATGGAGGGGATTTTGTTCCTTTATAAACAGGTTTTATAAATAAATTTTAAAAAAAAGTTTTCCGGTGATAAGAAACATTTTAATAATAAAAAGGTTTTAGTAGAAACTTTTTCAAATCAATCTTTTCTCAGATTGATTTGGGTTTTTTTCTTTTCAGTTTTTTCATATTTTGAAATATTTTTTACTGATCCAATATTTTTAAATGCAATTCTTCCAAGTTACACACACTCTCTCTCTCTCTCGCTCTCTCTCTCTGTCTCTCTCTCTCTCTGTCTCTCTCTCTCACTCTCTCTCTCTCTCTCTCTCTGTCTCTCTCTGTCTCTCTCTCACTCTCTCTCTCTCTCTCTCTCACTCTCTCTCTCTCTGTCTCT
>JAUZNJ010028770.1:0-15855 GCA_034780135.1 Jordanella pulchra | reverse complement strand
CCTAAAGGGCGCGCCTCACATTTTGAGAGAAAAAAAAGACTTTTGTATGCGCCTTTTGGTCGTGAAAATACGGTAAGCATTTTGAAGAGACATTAAAAATCTGTATTTGCGTACCCCCTATAACATTGTTTATTGAAATTAGGTGTTTACCCTTAAGTAAAGTGAAATTACCAGATGACACTATTATGATGAAAAAAGCAGAGAAAGCAAAAAGTTAGAGGTTAAACTAACAAATATTGGAGAATTGGAGAATAGAGATAGAAGCAGAAGCATGAAAAGTGGTCTCAATGTCTTCCATCAGTCCACATCTTTAACGACAACTGCTGTAGCTCCGGATAACCTGAGCAATTCTAACTATAGGCTTGTTCAAAAAGGAATGTTTTTAGACTAGCCTTAAAAGTAGACAGGGTGTCTTTCTAACAGACTAAAACTAGTAGTTGGTTCCACAGGAGAGGAGCCTCATAAGATCTGCCTCCCATTCTACTTTTAGAAATTCTTGGAACCACTAGCAAACCTACAGAATGAGAGCAAAGTGCTCTGTTAGAAACATAGGGAATGATCAAATTCCTGATATAGGATGGAGCTTGGCCATTTAGGGCTTTATATATGAGAAGGAGGATTTTAAACTCTCTTCTGGATTTTACAGTAAGCCAATGAAAAGAAGCTAAATTGGAGAAATATGATTTCTCTTTTTAATTTTCATCAGAGCGCTGGCTGCATCATTTTGGATCAGATGAAAGGCTTTTAACTACAGATTATGGACTTCCCAATAGTCCAATTAGTTCCTGATAAATTCTCTATGAGTTTGGTCTCTAGAACTGAATAAAATGTTGTGTATCTTGTTGTAAAGTGTAACAGAAAACAACAAAAAAAGGCTGGTAGCATGATGTAAGCAGTGATGAAGGACTTTAGCCAACAACATTGAGCAACAGAGAGATTATATGCAGAGAAAGAGGGGGAGAGGGCAGAGCAAGCAAAGGGGAGCGTAATCAAGGCAATAGGTGGGCACAGGTGGGTTTTGCAAAGGGAAGGGAGGGTAACTAAAGAAAGATATTTAGAAATTAAACTTTGTTTTTAATAATATTGATTGTTTTCAAAAAAAATTCACACATTCAGTTTTAAAGAATACACGGTGATACCTAAGTAGTTTAAAAACTAAGTTTACATTATTTGTATTCAAATAATGTAATGTATTCACTTATAGTCTTATTATCATGGAACATCAAAGTCACAATGATCAGAAAGTAAAAGTAAAAGATTATTTTAAAGAGAAATTGTTTCTTTCAGACTCCCAGTAATGCAGGCTTCCAGCAAATTGTTTAAAAAATAAATAATAAAAGGAGCAATCCTTTCAAGCTGGAAATCACAAACTTTACAGTGAAAGATTCTCTTTTTTACTGAGTCTGGTGATGCCACTTGATTCAACATTTCCGGCTCATGAAACAAGCCAACAGAAAGCACCTCCTGCAATTTCACACATGAAGTGAGCTAAGCTCTTGTCACATTTATATTATCTATGATCAGTGCATTGATGAGGAAGAGATTATGTAGAAGAGCCAACCTTTTGTATAAAGTGCATAAAATATGGAAGTAGACACAATTAATAGCAGCGATGTCTTGATATTTTAATTCTGCCCAGGTGCTATGAGCTATTGTGAGACTCTAGTATAGAAATGTGTGCTGTTAACACATCAGTCTATTACATCTATATTTGACACTTCTACTTTTGCTATCCTGTTTTGTTTGGTCAACTAATAAGGATTTAATTCCGGTTAGCTGACAACCCTTCATTGCAAAAACTTTCATTTATTTATTTATTTATACTTGTCACATTTTATTTATCATTTTGTCACGTTTCCCTTTGGTAGGTGACAGATTTAGGCCTATGGAGTATTTTGCATACACAAACAGCATTAATAAATATTGTCTTTTAAACAGTAAACAGCAGTACAGTATGTCACATAGGAGAAGGTTTCACTGCCGTCTAAGTGAGAAGAAGCCATCTTAAATGTGGAAAGAGAGTACGGTCATGCTGCCCTGACTTTTCAACACATAGGAACTTCTAGTTAATTAGTGTAAGCTGGTGGTGTGATTTTATTCTGAAATTTTCTGGGTGTGTCCAGCTTTTCCTGATTTTCCAGTGCCAGGTTTGATACAGAGACCTCTGCCCAAACTGCTTCCTTGTGGAAAGACGGATCTGCACTGTGGATGATGTGAACGTACGCATTGATTTTAACGATTAGGTTTCATTGCTGCACCTACAGGCAGCTGCACCCCAACCATACCGTGCTCAGTGTGAGCTCAGGGAAAGAGAAAACCCTGCTACAATAAGTGGCAATATTGTAATAGACATTTAAAGTTTAATCCAACTTTAAAACTTCTGCTTCTGTTTATATATAAATCTATTTAACACTCTGAAGCAAAGGTCATTTACTACCAATTTTTAAATTTCAGGAAACATGTTACGCCTCAGCATGTAGATATCCTAACCAATATAGTATACAAAGTAAATATTTTGGTTAAATATTTTGGTATATTTTAGAATATTTCCCCCCTGAAATTTGTGACAGTATAATCCAGTGGAGTGGCATTCATACATTTATATTCAAATCTCCAGAGCAAGAGTGGCAGCAGGTTAACAGACAGCTCTTGTAACCCCGTCAGCTAAATAACAGAAAAATCTGACTCCTCCAAACAGTTCCCTGAGGGCATGGGGCCAGAGAGCAGCAGCCAATCAAGCATGCAGTTAAACCCTGAAACATTTCCCTTTCTCATGTAAGGTCCCTATTGGAGAGGAAAATTAGATCATCTAAAATCTGAGCACTAAGCCTATTTTCCATGTGTTTTTTATTTACATACTGTCCTATCTTTTCACGCATTTTCAACAAAATTAGAAGAGTTCATTAAAGAGAACGGCATCAGATCATACTAGTGGCATGCAATTTAAGCAACATCGGTTTGTTAAAGTTTATCTTTTAATATACTGTTACAAATATCCTCCGTATTTGTTTTTGCCACAGTATTTCACATCAACGAAATGTTCATATCAGAAACAACTAACCTGTCGAATCAGGAAATTAGTTTAAATGACATATTTTACTTGAACAGAAAGTCTAAACTTAACATGAACTGACATGAATAAATTCAAGGTAGGATAAGAAGGAGAATCATCAATATCTTACGAAATGAAAAGGGTTCCAAAGTGTAAAGCTTCCAAATGAAAGTCATTGTTTAAAACTGGGGAAAAATGAAGTGTAATTATTTTTCAATTATGACAGGCTCCAAGAATCTATCAACAACCCATCCATGACGTAGCCAAAAACCCAAAGACTCTAAACAACTACAGGCCTCCAAGACCTGATTAATTGTTTTTTGATTCAACAATAAAAAATTTTGAAAAATAATAAACAAAAAATAAAAACTAAATTTTAATCTGACATAAAAGCAAAACCAGAAAAAATATATCCCACTCTATATACATGTCTGTTCTCTTCAACAAGAAAAAAAACTGCATTTCTCTTAAAGCCACATGTAATTTTCATTACCAGGGTATTATCTTTCCTTTTATAATATCATTGTTTTAAAGCATCCATTTGCTGAAGCATATGGCAGATAATTTCCAGTGGATTCTGGTATTATATTGTTTTGGTTTATGTTTGAAGTATGAACACAACAGCCAACATCTCTTATTAATTCTGATTCTTTTCTGTGTTGAAACAGGCATGAACGTACTTCACAAGCCAACTGCTGCCATAACCTCAATAATACACTCATTTTGTTGTTGTTGCTATTTTTAATAGCTCTCTAGTTCTTCTGTTTCATTTAAATAAACTTAAACCTAAAATTAACATCACATTAGGACTACACAAAGTGTAGGTCTAAACAGAACATGTTCAAAAACTAGTCCAATACTTTATGGACATATATGGAAATATAATACTGTACATTATGGAAAACTGTGAGCATCCTGTTAACCACAAACAGAGTATCTTCAGTCAGAGGCTTCTACAAATCTTTTGGAAGACAGGCCACTACAAAAGATCCTTCATGCCTACAGCTATCAACACCTACAATAACTGGTTTAAAAAATATGATAATTCACTACTGTACAGCATTTAATTTCCTTCTGGGAATAATAAAGTATGTTTTATTAAATTGAACGTTATTAAATACTAAGCTTTTATTATATCTCTATGTGTATTCCCAATCAGATATTTGTGGTCTAATAAGTTGAATCTCTGCTGTTGATTCAGATTCCTTAATCAAATCTGCAGGGCAATGCTTTACTCTTTTATGCTGAAGTGTTAAACTATACCAATAACCAAAGGCACCCTCTCTGCCCTCATCTACCCCCACTTACCTGATTCTGTCCGGCACTCGATGGGTCTGGTTTCCATCACTTTGGCAGTTCCCTGCATATTGGGCTCGACTGTTTGCCCCCTGGTCCCTCCGCAGAGCCATTGCCCCATGAGTGAGCACTGAAACTCCCTTGGCAATACGTCTGCAGGATCAACAAGAGAAGAGTTTGAGCCAGAGATAATAGGACATTTCAAAGGTATTTCTATGACACTGCTCAGGACAACAAGAGAGAACACTGACTGGGGAAAAGTCATGGAAGCCGGAAAACTTGCTGTACACCAAGCTTCAAACTCTTGAGGGAAAAGACTATACCCCTATATTTGTGTAAATTAGATCACAATAACTCATTAATCTTTTTAACATAGCACAGATTATGAAAGGTTGATGATGTGATGTGCATCTACTTTATTTAACCATGTTTCCTTAAGCAGTACTTGTCACTTATCCTCAAGCCAGTTTGTAGATTTAATAGAAATGTGTTAAAGAAAACGTTTTGGCAAAAAAAAGTTTTGCCTGAAGAGGTTAGTTAAAAGAAATCACATTAAATTAACACTTTCTGGAGATTTATCACAGCAATAATTTATTGGACTTGTTTTCTACATGCATGTGCAATTCTCTATGCAGTTAATAGCGTTAGGCCTATTTTATTATTTTTTTTGCAGGAAAGAAAATTATAGATATGCGAGGTGCTGTATTCAAAGACAGTATTGCTATTGCATTGACATCACATCCTTAATTCAGTTTGATCTACCAAGGCTTAAGTCAAGCCTGTTTTGCACTACGAACATGTTTCAGACAGCAGATCTCTGATGGTCTGCTGGATGGATGAGATGGTTTTCCTGCCCTGATCGGCTTTTTAGGTTGAAACAGTTTCTTGTTTACAACTTATATGAAAATATTAATATTCTTAAAATATAATTTATAATAGATTTAAGAATCAACTTCCTTTATAAATGATATTTAAAGAATATTTAAATTTTAATACATTGTAAACAATGGGTTGTGATCATTAGTGGGACCTCTTTGTTTTGCAAGCTCAGGTTTGGGTTTGGTATTTGGTTTTATATTGGATTTTTCACAAATAAAAATATTTGTTTTAACCTGCAACAAAAAATGGATACAGCGTTTTTACACATTTCAAAGCTCCAAATTATATATTTTAGCACTGATTTTATTGTAAGATTAAGAGTCAAACGTTCTGGGACCAAAAGTTCTGGTGAGAAATTTTTGATTTCTTTAAATCAATATTTCAAAAATGTATTCTGGTTTCAACTGTTATCTTGGAAATGTTGTTTATTATTTTTTGTTTCTTCAAATGAGGCAAAAAAAATGTTCTGATAATCCATATTTCTGCAGGCTTTCTAAAGATTGCATTTCTGGATGTGTGGGAACAGTGCATGGAAACACAGATGAAAGGAAAACAAAGTCTACTGAGCTTTTCTGTCTTTCTTCTTCTTTCTTGTTCTCTGTATAGCCCTTTTTTCACAGCATGTCCACATCCCATTTGTATTGATGTAACATAAAATGTAAGGAAGCAGCACCTTCCCATAGGAACCCTTTAAAGGCATGTAAAAATGTTGCACTGCACAGCTGTACTTCATAACTACACTATTAAAAAGCAATTGACCAGTTCTCCTTTCTTGCTTTCATACACTCAAGTAGTTGGCCTTTAAACATCTTCACCTCTGAATGCACGCTGTAGTAAAACATGGGCTGAATTTTAAATAAAACAAAGATTTACTAACAGTTATTAGGCTGCTTTATGAGCACCAGCAGAGATCAGATTGCTGAAAATGATTTCATGTGTAACAAAGAAACAAACATCTTCAACTGACTGACGGACCCTGAAGGGGGAATAAACTTTGTCAAGTCATTAAACCTACAAAATAAAAAGATGCCAAAAAATGCTAAATATACTATCTGGTGAAGTACCTTGTTTACACAGTTTGGTACCATATAATTTCTATATAAACCCCAGCCTGTGTGTAAGGTAGCTGTTTACTATTAAAACTTGGGATGATTTTCTCATAGCAAGTCTTTAAAATGCTTGTGTCCACATGATTTCGGTTTCCTTGACAATAGGGACACACTTTAAACAGCTTCCTCAAGTCCTTCTTCTTGTCACTCCTCCTTTAAAGCCAGATATGTGGAGTCCATCATGAATGGTTGTCTGACTAAAGCAGGGGTCTCAAACTCCAATCGTCCAGGGTTCATGCTCTGTAACTTTTAGGTGCATTCCTTGTTCTGCACACCAGATCAAATTGCTAACCTGCTTCACCAACATAAGTCAGGTGGCATTGATTGGCTAATATTGAAGTCAGGTGTGTGTTGAAGCGGATTGGAGTTTGTCACCACTGGGTGAGAATCTTCCATCTGATGTTGGGAGCAGCTGGGATTACTGAGCTCAGGAGGTCCTTTAAAGTGACGATGGACACCTTGGGCTGCTGCTCTCGGTAACGTTCTCATTAACTGTACTGTCATAATGGACTAACCCGCAGATTCCACATCCTCCGTCCCGCTCCAGACCGCCTGCGCAAAGCAAAGCCTACAACCTCCACGGTTCCTGCCGTCCGTCTCTGCTCTGAGTTCACTGAGGCTCGAGGAGAGCATGCGGTATTACTATCATTTTATAATTCATAGGAGCACAACACAAGATAATAAATGCTTAATTTAATAGGCTTATTATCTATTTAAAACTCACCACTGGTCTCCAGCACACGGACAATTCATGTCCAAACCTTTTCTTTCGTTGTGGGTCTTAAGTAATAAATATATCCAGGATCCTCCTTGTATGCAGAGGGACCAGTAGTTTGCATCCCATAATTAAATAAAACTGTATTTTTGGATATATGAACATTTTGCTTTAATTTCTTGTTACCTTTCTGTCGTTACCTAATTTTACTTTGAAAACCCGGATCTTCTTTACTTTCTTTTTTCTGTTTGGTGCTATAGCAGTTGCAGACCTTGACCTGGTCGGCCTCCAACAGACCGGAGAAAAAATAGCATGGCTCCGTGTTTTGTCGGTGAAGAACGGGGGATGTGGAAGAGCTCTAATTGATTAATATAAAAAGTAAAGTGCTCTGCACGACGTACGTCGACGGGGCGGAACGGAGCAGAATATGTGGAATCTGGGCGTCACTGCTTATAGCTTTCACTTTATAACCTTTATTGGCAAACCTCGTTTAAACTTCTCCACAACTTTCTTCTAACTTTACATTTTGTTCTAGGTTTGTCATGATGCTGTCCATTCATAAAAGTCCTTCAACAAATCTTGAGGCTTTCATAGAAATGCTACATTTGTAAGACGTTTAAATTAAACACAGATGGAGTCTAATTGCCATTTTTGAATTAAATAAGAATATAACTTCACGACTTTGACATTTGAAAGGTAGTTGTGATGAAGATGACATTGCCAGAAAAGCCTGTTGATATTAGTGAGAATTAAACAAGTTTTGCAAGACAATAGTATTTTTTTTCCTATTTGTATTTTATAAAATAGGACATAAGGAGACAATGAATGTGGAAATGGACGCCACAACTTTGCAGGATGCATTGATTCTCATTGCGCACATTTACAATGGCAATAAAGCGTCTAAAATAAAGCTATAAAATGTCAAATCTTAGCAAGCATACAGATGCAACTTCAGGGTGACACACATCGAACAATTGACCCAAACTTTGCAAGCTATTCAATTAATGAATTTCTAAAATTGACTGATTGCTCTGTATTTTACTCGGAGGCATCAAAGTGATTTGGACTGGATACATTTTCATGCTGCATCAATTATAATTGTGTTTATTAAAGACATAAAACTGTTTATACTGCAGAATTTACAATTACAATGAGACGAAAATCTAAAAAAAAAATACCAGGTATTAATATCTTATTAAATCAGTTTGATTAAAAAAAAAAGAGAAAAAGGTGCTAAAATATGAAAAGTGATCCTGATGAGGAAATCAGTTGCAATTATGTTTGGCTAAAGCAGTGGTCATCTTCAAAAGACCTGGTAGATGACTGTGTGCTAACAACTGATTATAAATAAATGAAATTTAGATTGAAATCACACACAAGGGACACGTAAAAAAAGGCTACAACAAAGACGGGTTCTAAATTTATGCATGTGGCCAGTAAATAAAAATATCTCGCTGCCTGTCTTAGAAAATTATTAATAGATCAGTCTTTAATCTGCAGGAAGCTTTAAAGAAGTGAGAGGCTTTTTGAGAAGGCAATGCTTTTTAATTTAGCTGTAAAATCAACTGCACTAAAAAGAATGCATCAATAACTTCCTGAGTCCCATTTGACATTACCCTGAGAAAAAAAACAAACAACTTCAAAGTTATGTTCAGTGAATGACTTTTTTTACCCTGGCATTGAAAATCTACAGGGAACAAGAATGAGAAACTGAAAAAAAAAACTAGAGAGCAAAAGTTCAACAGAGTAAAAATGTGACTGTCACCATCCTACCATCTGAGGTGTTTCAGTGTGTTTCAGTATAACCCTGAATGTTGTAATAAGTCAGCAGATGTTCCACTGTCATTTCTGGGAAGAAAGTCAGTGAAACATCCAACAACTATCACCGATGAAAACGTGTACAAATCCGTTCCAAACCATTTTAAAAATCCACCAATATTAACTGAAAAAAAATCCCAATGAGAGTTACAGAAAAGATATAAGTCAATAATTTAAGATCATAAATAAGTAAAAAATAAGAAAATAAAAACACACAACTATTCAGGTATGAGTAAAGCTGCTTGACTAGTATAAAAGAAACAGATGTGAAAATGAACGTATAAGCAAAAAGTAACAGAAACTGTTGCAAACAACCACTCAGCTTGTTCTCATTTCAACAGAGACAGATCATTTCTTTTTGCATATTCTGTTAGAATGCCTTCTGATTGTACTGGAAGGAAAGTGATGAAGCTAGGATAAATGAAAATCTTATCTTGCAGTGTTTGATGTTTTGAATGAGTTTAAAAAGCAATGACAATTTCATTTCACATAGGACTCGGAATAACTGTTTAGCTGTGGGGGAAATTCTAAACTCTGCAAAGAAGGAGCGTGCGTCTAGAATATGTTCGGGAAACCTTCGGGATACACATCATAATCATAACGTGAAGAAAAGTTCTGTTCAGATTCTGCAGCTGAAGGAGGCCCTTTAAGGTCAAAACTGACTCTGATTAATTTCATCCATTAAACTGTAAAATTGTTTTTTTCAAACTTTTCAGATTTTAATGTCAAAAAACTAAATAAAGAAACACATTTAGAATCTTTTTTTGTTATTTATGTCTTCCGGTTATCTTCCACTACAGCAAAAGCAGTCTTTCATACAGTAAATATAATTACTCTGCCAATGAAACTGAGAAAAGGGCTGATTGCAGCTATATTACTGCTCAGTGGTTTCAGTATTTATTACAGCTTTATGAACCTAGAAACTTATAAAGATATTTTGAGCATATTTAATCAAAGAATGACCATCACAGTAATAAAAATGTAAAACGAAAAGTTCAACCTGGTTTAAACCCCTCAATATTTTCTAGTATTTTATTGCTGTTCTGTGATAAAGGCCGGCCAAAGATTTCTCAACAACAAAATGGATAAGTTTAATAATTTGTGTAGAGTTACTTTATTGGGTGATTTTTATTTGCAAGTTGTTTCAATGTCACAAAACATGTCTACTTACATATAAGGTACATTCTTTTAGGTTCCTTATTCTGGTCTTAATTTGCAGTTATGGTGTAGATCTACTGAATTAAGTGACAAAAACAGGGCTACAGGTTTTGGTCCATATCAACGTATCATTTTGGAAGTACTTTTAATAATATGGTGGGGAAAATTTCTCTGCTTCTCCTCTACTATTTTTTTCCTGTGCAGATTGCTAAAAGAAAACAAGAAGAAACAATTTCTAGGCTCAAAAAAAATCACAGTTTGAAGAGAGAAAAAAACCCACATTTGGTAAAGTTATTAACTTTATCTCAAAGAAAATTTATCCCTTTTTTCCAAAAAATGTAAATTGAAATAAACATTTTAACTCAGCTGTGGGACCCTATCAAACATTTAAAGGAAGACGTCTTTGTTTATCAAATGCTTTTAGGTCTGCTCCCACTGTCTTGTAACATCTGTGTCTTTGAATGAGAATGTTATGCATGGCTGTGACAACTTTGCTGCTCTCTTGGGCTTTCCGTTGAGCATGTGCACACATTTTTCAGGCATTAAACTCTAATGCAAGCAAAGTGTAGCTTGTCAGGGTGGAAAGGGGTTCTGCATCTCAGTAGATTCGAAATTACTTCTAAGGCTTAAAATGACTTGACACGTTTCCGTAGAAATTTATCCTGGACAGATGTTTTGTTTGTTCGTTTTTTTTTTCTGTTTAATTTCCTGAATTGATGCTATTTGCAATGGGGGTTTTGGGAAGCAAAATTAATCTCCAGGTTAATTTTAGCGATTATTTTTTTCTCTGCCATAATATATTAAACTAGAATTCTTTTTTTTAATTATTATTGAATTTGTCATTTTGATTTACCCAATCATTCATCTTAGAAAAATCAAGGTAATAATCTCTTCTGCAAAATGATTTCAATCCTGCAGAAGATGCACCATGCATGGAAGATGTTGCCTTAAAACAGGTTCTCTTTATGTAGCTCTGAGTGTTTCAGAAGCAAAACAACATGGATTTGCAAAAAGTGTTTCTGAGGGATAAAGAAGAGTGTTTATTTTCTTACTGATCCTCATGCATTTTTCAAATCACCAGGTTGGGTTTTAGTGAAGGCTCGGGAGTGCAGGACTCTCCTAATCCTTGTAAATTCTTCATTCAACGAAGGGAAAAATATGTTACTTTTAAATAAAGGAGAACTTCCTTCAGTAGAGTGAGTCAGGCATTACAACAAAGCTTTTTTGATATATTCTAGTTCATAAAATGGGAAGAAGCAATTGTAAACATGTAAGTGGCCTTTTTATTCTCTGTCCAGCTGAAAGTTTATCTGGAGAGAATCACTAACGGCATATGAAGTAATTAGACAGCTCTCTTACTCTGTATGCAGGCATACTAAAAACACCTGTTACCAGAGTCCAGACATTATGAACCTAAGAGTATTTTGTGAAACAATGAAAACATAATATGGCTTCTAATTATTTATCCTGAATAATTGAAAGTGAAGTAAACAACTAATCTTTTTTCTGTTCTTTTTTTAAAATCATCTGATCATCCATGGCTGCTCTTTAGAAAAATGGTCAAAAGCCAAATGAAACGATCATGTTTCTCCTTAATTTCTTTCACTGTTGTGAGATTTGCTTCACACTAACAGGAGATTTTATCTTTCCACCTGCTCGCAAAACAGGATAAATCTGGGTTCGACGTGAACATGTGAGGCCAGACACACAATTTGTCAGAGCTGACCAGGAGTGGGTTTGCATTAATCTCACCTTGTTAGAAAGATTAAAGTCCTGTCATGGCAAAGTAAAACCAAACTAAGACCTATAGGGAATCAGCTGCTTGGCTCATACCTGCGTGGCTCGTCCCTCCAGCCCTGAGGCCTGATGGCAAACAAGGCTTTTGGCAGACCTTCCAAGCCCAATCCAGACAGAGCGGGTCCCACAACAAACCACATGTGACTTGGACCGGCCTGACCCGCCGCCCAGGCTGCCCGAAAAATCAGCTCAGCCTCTTCCAGAGACGAGTACAGCAGACGGACCTGGCAGAGGATTATAAGACAAAGACATTCAGGTGGTGTTTACAAACCAGTGAGATAATAGACTGTAGCACCAATTTAGATTAAGCACTGTGACGGATGCAGAGCAAAGACACACAGATAAAGGTCCAATTTTTGTCATTACAGTTTTTCACTTGGTTCCATGACCTCTTTCCATACTCTACCTAATATTGTGCAGGATATTAATTTGTTAATATCTAACAGATTTGTGCTTGTTGTTAAATGTATTAGATATAATAAGCACCACTTAAAAAAAATTAGTAATCTTCTTCTGATTGCATTTTAATTTTTTTACTCATTATTAAAAATAGGAAGACAAGTCAATCAGTCTGTGTGTGTTTGCATCTTTCTTGGCATCAGAGTGAGGACTATTTCCCTGAACTTACCATCAACATGAGAACCGTTTGTACCAAAGAAAGGGCATTTTGCTGGTCCTCACTTTCTTTTCTGCTAACCTTTGGGTTAAGCAGTGATAATGGTTAGGTTTAGGGTTATTGCCATGGTTAGGAGATAGAAACGCTTGAAATGATAGAAAATGAATAGAACACATGGTGCACACTACATATTGCAAGATGAGAATGTGTGTGTAAAGGGGTAGGAGGGCTATGAGAGTCCTTCAGATGATTGCTCAGAGGAAGCACTTTGGAAAAATGTGTGCTACCATTTTGGAAGGCAGTAAGTGAGCGTATAAAAACTCCAATCAGTCAACACTGGAATATGGAAGAACAGCAGTAATGGCAGCAGGCGTGTGGCGTTATAATCGCATGCAGCATGTTAACTGCTGTGACTGGCGTCAGAGAAGATGGCCAGATGACGCCGATCCTCCTACTCAGCTGACAGAGGACGGGTTCAAGGTTGGCATGAGGTCTACGCCGACGATCAAGCCCCATCTATCACACAGACCCAGCAGTCAGCATATAGACAGAGTCATTTGCATAGAAAATCTGTATTTCTGCCAGAAAAAAGTGACTTGGTCTTGTTTTCTCCTATAAACTGTTGTGTGCTTTGATGTTTGAATCAAGAGGTTTCCAAACAAGCAATAAATATAAACCACCATGCACTCAGGAAGTAGTTAGAAAATGCACAGCATCACATTTTTATAATGAAAACCTATTCGGGTTTTTATTTAGATCCTCGTGGATCTTCACGTCTGTGTTGGTCAACACAGGTTAACAGCTTTAATACAAATATTATACATGTGCCACCTAGGCTTTGATTCAATTATGTGATGGTAATATTAGAGCTTTGTTCAATTTTAACATTTAGACAGAAAAAAAATGTTCAAATACTTGAAATCTACTTATGTCTTATGTCTTAAGCAAACATTATTTCACCATTTGAAAAAAAATATATAAAGGAACAACAGTCACAGTCTATAAAAACGTTGTAATAGAGTAAATCAAATATTTCTGGGAGTCATATGCAAGGATTGTGTGCACAACACATGAGACGTTTAAACTGGTTCTGTTCCGCCACATTTTAAAAAACTGCATGTGCTGCACGCAGTTTGAAAATGGACTTAAAAAAGGAAATGTCTGCCATTTGCTGGAGGAAATAATGATAAAATATTTTAAAAGTAGTTACAGTAATAATGATTAGGATTACTTATATTACACTACATAATTTTCTCCAAATGCTACAAACGTCAGTTCCTCTTTACAGCTGCTAGTCTCAAAATATAATAACAAGGAACAAGGACAATTCAAAGTTCTGGTTTAAACAATACAGTTTATAAAAAATAAAAGCAAAATAAAATAGAGATTAAACATGATAAATGACTTAAAAGAACTCAGGCTGTCAGCACTTTTACAGTCTTATGGAAAGTTTTCCCAGATAAGTGGAGCATGGGAACGAAATGCTGCTTCTCCCTGTTTGGTTCTGAGTGTAAAGATTAGGCTTGAACTGAAAGACCCGAATGGTCTGGGAGGTTGATTCACTGACAAAAAATGTGTTATGTATCGAGGTGCTGATCCATTTAGTAATTTATAAACCAACTGAAAGGTTTTAAACCCCATTCTCTAAGCTACAGTGAGCCAGTGTAAAGACTTCCAAAACGGGCTGATGTGTTCTACTTTCTTAATTCTAGTGAGCAGCATTTTGGATCAGCTGTCGGATGGACTTTTTAGGCAAACCCATGAAGATACTGTTGCCGTAATCGATCCTACTAAAAATTAATGAATACATGGATTATTTTTTTCTAGATTCTGCTTTAACATTAGTCCTTTAGTCCTGGAAATGTTCCTCAGGTGATAAAAGGCTGACTTTAGTAACTTGCTTTATGTTCCTCTGGGGGTTCAGGTCTGAGTCATCATGACACAAACATTTTGGCCATAATCTGTAATTTCTATTCAGTTGGGGGAAAATATGGCACATCCACATATTGATCTGTTAGGTCTTCTTTTTCTTTTTTATAGCGGTTGGCAAGCAACTTACTGATGTACATTACCGCCATCTACTGGAATGGAGTGTGCTGCTACATATATATTCTCCCACCCCCCCAAAAAACCTTATAACGGCCAATCAGGTCGTTAATTGGACAATATATTTTAAGAGAGGAGGGTACTATCAGAAAACATGTTTTTTCGTTGACTGCTCAACAGTTCAACCTGTCATAGTAAAAAAAAAACTTGTAGCATGAATTCAGACAGTTAAACAGTTGTTTAGCTGTAAATTAAAAACCATAACACTGACTCAAGGTGGACAGACATGCTGTGTTCGATTTCATGGTCTGCCTAAGAACCCGGTCTACCTGAACTGGGTCCTTCGTGGACCGTGAAAATAAGGAGGCCGGAAGAGTTTTTTCTACGGATTCAAACGGGTCCAGCCTTCTCTGGTTTTCGTCGCCCCTCACTCAACATACGCTCTGTTGCTTAGCATCCGTGACAGTTGATACACAAGAATGGATGCTGAACTACTTACTAATGTTCTGTTGGCTAATTTTATAGTTGATGAGCTTCTGCAGCAGAACCGTGGTCACAGATATCAGATCTGTTGTTCACACACAGCACAGATATTGGAATCTGTGATTAAATATCAGCCAAACCCATGAACGCAGTCACAGAATAAACCCTCTTACTAAACCAAACATTACTGCCACATACCTGACACCATAACCTATTAAAAATATATATTTTCATTAATTTCAGACAGAACTATTCACTTAATTTTATTATATTAAACTGCATTTCCAATATTCACCACTATTCGTCACCATTTCCCTTTCCTCTGAGCATAGAGCAGCCGTATTTCTTTAATTTGCAATGAATCATGAGAAAACGAAGACTGCGTAAGATACACGGGACCCATCCTTCGAAACGGGCCAAATGAAGGCTGCATTTGTCGGCTGCATATGAAGGAGTCAAGCAATCCAAACAGGCTGAGGCGCCACGCTATGACACAACCCACTGACAAATCCACCCTGCGCAGGACACAGCCGACAAATCCGAACAGACACCAAATGTGGTCTGATTATTAGACATAAAAGAGCAGAAAATGTTCAGTTGAAACTGTTTGGGAAAAGGGTTGTTTTCGTTGGAATGTGCCAATCCAAGGGTGGCCCAAGGCAGAAGCAAATATGGCTGCTTTTGATCCAGTTCCTAATAACATTTTCTTTTGCCACAGGTTTTACAGTATCTTTGATTGGAGTTATTATCTATTCAAACATTCTCATTCTTTAATAATGGAAGATAATGTTTGCATCAAACTTCTCATCTCTCTTCTCTCTCTCGGCGAGTGCAGACGTGTTTTCTCTCTGCTCTGCTCCCTCCCCTGCCCTTGGTGCCTTGCTTG
>JAUZNJ010028769.1:0-15860 GCA_034780135.1 Jordanella pulchra | reverse complement strand
GTTGCCAACCCCCCCCCCCCCCCCCCCCCCGCAATGTGGGAAATAACATATCCCCTCAGAAATGCTGATCAGGAATAATGATCAAACACACTTGTAGAAATAGAAGCAAACTTGCAATGAATATTAATTTTTTTAAAATCACAGTCTCTTCTCTTTGGTAGTCATGCTTTGTAGTTTATTTATTTATTTTTTGAACTATAATCTTTTTCCCATTTGTAAAAAATTATGAATAATAATAAATTCTTCTGAATCAATCTGTACTTTGTCTAAATGGTTACACATGGGAGTGAGGGTAAAAAACATTTATTGCTGCTCTCTACTGGCCAAAGTGTGAAACTGCCGCAACACTACTGATAAGGAAATAATCTTTTTTGATGGCATTCCTTTAAAATGTACTGTCAGCAGATTGATCATTTTAACAAGCAATAGACTATCTGATGTATGAGTAGAATATGCGCTAAGGGAGCTGATTTTTAATTCTGTGTTGAATCTCAGAGCTCCATGGCAGGCTGTGTCTGGAGGATTTAAGCATTTCATTATATCTCATTTACTGCAAGATGACGTACAGCAATTTAATTAAATTTAAAGACCAGACTTGTAGGTAAGTATATTTCTCTAGGTGCAATAGAGGAAAATCTCAGCAGATGTTTATAACTAGTCATTCACTTTACACTTGCAAAGAAGTCAAACTTTTGATGTCTACTAATGGTGTGATAGAATAAAATAAGAGTATTAAGAAAAGAAGAAGTGCAGAAAGGGTTAAAAAATGCTGACCTCCTCTAAAATCTGTCATTAGTAGAAAGATTCTGTTATTTGGGACAAATTAAAATCTGCTGGACGAGTTTCAACTGATGGACTATAAAAATGTCTCATTACCGTGGTTTCTCACAAGACACGTGCTGATGGCAAAACCAATGAGCTGTCTAGCCTTACTGTTGAAAAACTGGCTTATTGGTACAGAAGCTTTCTAAATTCCAGGTTTCCAGTTCTGGTGATGCGACTAGAGGTCACTTCAAAATGACTTGCACTCCTTCTTTAAATCATTTAAAAATGTACCAAGAGGTTCTTAATCAAAAAGACCACCTGCTAAAGGGAATCCACAGTCTAGTAGCGTAAACTGTTCCCTTTGGTAGCCCAGACAAATGCAAGATGAACCGAAGATCTACCAAATGTCAGTGCAAACAGGTTTCTTTTTAAAGGCAGGACTGATATGGTCCCATTCGTCTACTTCTGTGGACAAAGAGCACGGAAACCCTTGTGATTGGCCTTAAGTGAACCACAAGGGATTTGACTGCATCAACAATCCCCCGTTGACATGAAAACAAGTATTTGCCTTGTCCTCTAGCTGCTATGGTTTGAGCAATGATGAGCTATGAAGAGCTTTCCATCTGACCTTTCCTTTCTCTGACCTTTCCTTTCTCTCTTGTGCTGATGATGCTGCATGCGAGGCATGTTGCTGTCTTAAAAACAAGCAGAAGCATCTTCAAAGGACTTCCCTGCATTGCCTAACTAAAAGAGCTGTGTTCAATTTGCACCTGACCTCATCTTGCCCAGACTTTGAATGTCACACACATACAGGAAAACAAACACCCACAGAAACCAAAATCAATAGAGAAACAGGCAAGTTTCTCACATCCACACAGACAGGACATTCATAAACCTTTGCACGTCCTCTGACTCAAGAGGACAATGAAGAAGGTAGCTGCATACCTAAATATGCACACATATTTGCACGTTTTCTCTGTGCTGTTGCAGAGTTGCATGTAGAAAAGGTAAGGTAGGTTTTGGCTGACTGTTGAATAGGAGAATTTAGCTGAGGGCCCAGAGGCCCACAGTCATTACAGCCATTTTCCACCACTCAGCACCTGGTATTAACCACGGTGGAGGGAAACAGTGGGATTTCTGCATCAGACTACAGGTACTGACTTAAAGAGGTCCACTTTTACATTCTACAGGCTTAGACTCTTTGCATGCTTGTCAGAACAGTATTTTGTAGATATTTCAAGAAAACAGAGGAGTTTTCTCGTTAAATATTTTTAAACTAATAATCAAACTTGGAATGACTGATCAGCTGCTAACAATTGTTCAATATAAATGATAAAAGATAAAATGTATGTTTATATAAACAAATATCAGACTGATGTTTGTGCTCTATTGTTAAGTGTGTGTATGTGTATATATATGTGTCACATTTTTTATACATTTCAAAGACTCACACAGAGAAAAAATTGAGGTAAAAAATACTTCATTTCATTCAGTGGTCATCGCTGTATTTTCCAATAAGATGAGTAGATGATTGCTGGAGGTTTTGAGGACAAACTGTTTTCATGTTTTTGTGTGACTGAAAACTATTTGTATTGTGGGGAAAAGGGGCAAATGATGTCCCCTGTGACTGCTTCAACTCTTTTCATTTCTGTGTGTTTGCTAGGAGAGAAGAGCAAGACGGTGGAGTTGGAAGATGTAAAGTTTCACCAGTGCGTCCGTCTGTCGCGCTTTGAGAATGACCGGACCATCTCTTTTATTCCACCCGATGGCGAGAGTGAGCTCATGTCGTACCGCCTCAATACAACAGTGAGTGGGACATGCAAACAGAAGAGCACACATACTGATACTTCAGAGTCAAGAACACATGAATTATTCCCCTCATACAGTATGGAACGTCACACACCTGTATGGCTGCTGCTGCTGCTGCTGCGTTCATCCCAAAACATTTCCATATCGATCACACCTGATTGAATCTCTTTAAATGTGCTAAATAACAACAGGGGAGGTGTGCAAATCTATCACAGCTTTTATTAAGCTTGTTTTTGTTTGTTTTTTTTTGTTTCGTTTTTTATGTTGTTGTTTTTAAGCCCTTTATCGGACACTGAGTGAAAAACTTTGAAATTCAACATTTTAAATCAAAAGTATTTTCATGCAAAAATCAAGGTCAGTCTAAATACTAAAAAGTTAACATGGTTTCTGAAAAGGAAAAAAAACAATTAAAAACAAAAAGATCTTCTATAAGAAATTTATGAAAACAAAATCTTTGTTGCAACATAAGCCACTGAACATTAATCCTGATATAGTTAGTTAATTTTTTCAGTTTCTAACTTTGTTTATGAACTTTTAAAGTGAGCCTTTTCAATATTTTACTTGGCTTACTGAGTTTTTAACTTATAAACTTTTTTAGCTTGTCGACTAGTGGACTTAATTAGGCTTAGTTGACCCACATCCAGACACTGAATTACCCTTTTTTGTAGAAATAAAGTTGCTAGAATTGAATTGTTTTTCTGGTTGCAGTTTAAATGAAAATGCAAATGCAGTGTTAACTAGAAGTTCTTGAATTTTGTTGAATATAGTTATGTATTTTATGATTCTAAAGCGATAATAATATCCATTAAACAATTGCAAGAAAAAGTTATCCAAGTTTTCCTGTTTGTTTACTTTTTTGTTTATTGAAACTGCTCTTAAAAAGCTCTTTTTTATTTTATTTTTTTAATTCCATGGCCAATGAGGAAGCTTCTCTATTCCTAAAAACCCAGAATAAATCATTTGCTAGTTTTAACTTGTTTATTCTGTTTTGAAAACACAGCATGTTTTTTTTCCCTTTTGTCCGCTTTATTTACAACATTGTGTTTTTAGTGTATGTGGCTGTTGGACTTCTGACCTTGTTCACTGTCTCCCTTGATCTGTCTGTCCCTGACAGATGAAGCCTCTTATATGGATCGAGAGTGTTATTGAGAAGTTCTCTCACAGCCGTGTGGAGATCAAAGTGAAGGTAAGGACAAGTGATATCCTAATTAGAGTGCCCCACAAAGGTATTTGCATGCCTGGAGTTGAAACTGTTTGAAAATCATTCTAAAAATGAACATCTTAAAGAAATACATTAACACATGTACACAAAGTAAATCAACATGGTGTTAAAAGAAAAGGAGGTGAATTTGTAAAAACAGATTTGTGCAAATTATTGTGGGAAACTTGATCTCAGTATAAATACAGTGGTCTGGAACAACATCAGATGGTTCTGTACGAAAATGAATTTTACAAACAGCATGCACCCACAAACACACAGTTTTACTTTCATTATGGTTAGGATATAAAACAACATTCCAATCTTTAAAAATGTAATAAAGAATATGCAACCATTAACAAATAATGAAAAGAGTAGGAAAAAAATGGCTAAACCTACAAAATATGTCTCTGCCTGAACTGATGTAAAAGAAGACTGCGTACCCAACAACCTGGTCATTGGTGAATGAAGGATAATACTGATAGAAGATAACCAATGTGAAAATGAAAATCAGGAGTCCTGATTGTTGTATTAAAACTTTTGGAAGAAAGTGCTCCAGTCAGTTGAGTTCTTAACATGCAAAACATGATGTGTGGCATAAAACTTACCTCTGCACTCATCATCCTAAACACTGACCTGTGAAGCCAGGCCAACTTACACCATAAACACGGCATATCATTCTAGGAAGTAACAGTTAAAGCCCCAAAATGGATTGGGCTAAATGCAAGCTAATCTACAACATAAACATTTTAAGGGCTGAAAAAGATTTCAAAACGGCGGAGAGGTACACTTTTCAACAGGAAAACTACCATTAACATACAGCTTTTACTGCTGGAACAACCCATCAAAGTCGAGACCGAATTCTAATCTCTGTTGTGAGATGATTTCCCTTAAAAAATAGTTATGCATCCATCGGTCTGAGTTGGAGCTATTGGGGAAAAAAATTACAAAGGTGTTAAAGGTTAAATAGTATCCAAAAGACTCACAGTGTCTTAGCAGTGAAATTTAGTTCTTCACAGTCTAAGAATGCTTATATATTCAGACTTTTACTGTTTAGAAAACAAATACATAGATAAATGTATCCCTTTGCTTTGGCTTCACAGTTGTGCAGACTTACGTTACTTTATTATTAAGACATGCATTTCCAGTGGATTGCCATTTGCCTGATGCTTTGAAGGCTGTATTTACTCCAAATTTTCAATCTGCACAATTTTTGAATGTAATTCAATGACCTTTTAACTCTGTCCTTTGTCACCCTCTACAGGCTCGTAGTCAATTTAAGAGCCGCTCCTCTGCCAACAATGTGTCCATTATGGTGCCGGTGCCCAGTGACGCTGACTCACCCAAGTTCAAGACCAGCACTGGCAGCGCCAAGTGGGTGCCTGAGAAGAGTGCTGTGCAGTGGAACATCAGGACATTCCCGGTTAGTGTGACCTGTTTAGTTTTATGAATCTTTTACATGTGTACATAAACAAAACTTAAAACCATTTCCACAATCCCAACTGATGGTGGGCAAATTCTGCTTTTGTTCTCATGTAGTTATTTTTATTACCTATTTAGATGTGATCTTATAGGTTTTAATAAACTGCTTAAGGAACATATTTGTGCAAGGAAATATACATATAAGGAACTATATTCCTTATATAAGGAACTAACACATCTTCAAAACTGTCAAAATAAAGCTGTGCTCCGATAAACGCTTGACAGGATGGATTTACTGACCTCTTCACTCAAAGTTTGATCCATTTCCTCTCTGCTGTTCAGTTAAATTACCCTGGGATTCTTTGCCTTAAAGTTTGTGTTAATGAATTTCTCACAGACTTAAAAAAAAGAAAACCTAAAGCACATTAATTCAGCCAAAGCTCCTTTAATCTGTCAAGTTCTGATATCTCCGCTGTAATTCATTACACCTTCGGCCTGTCAGGAGAGGTTAGGAATTACTGATGTCATTCTGTTATCATGCTCATGTGTGACTCGAAGATTTTTCCATGCCATTATTCACCTTTGAACGCTATAAAAAATGCATATTCTCCCAGACAGCCACAGTTAACAACAAATTAATGAGGAAGGCTGAGGAAACAAACAATGCAGTTACTGGTTGAAATCCCAAGCCAGTTGTTTTGTTTGCTTCCCAGTAATGGAGGTCAAGTTTATTTAGCACAGTTTAGTACAAAGAAAATTCAAATTACTTTAGATTAATTTAAGAATAAAATAGAAGAAAAATAAAGGCAAGTAAATCCTGTCAAATCCTGCTTTTTTATGCTGTTTTACCAAAGACAAAGAGCTTTTTATATATGCATGCATGTATAGTTTAAATATCATTTTCATTAGTCATTTGGGACTTTTTTTTTCTTCGTCTTTGGGGTTAAAGCACAAGCTTATTAAAAAGTCAGCAAACTTATCTTCTAACTATTTATCAGCCTGTTGTGACAGCTGGGAAACTGCATGACTGCACTATTTTCCCGCCAGATTTAAAGTCATTTTTCCTTTTGTACGTGGGATGAATATGAAAAAGTACACAGAGAACTACTTCATTTGAATGGCTTTAAAGTCAGATCTAGAAATAACCGATAGCCTGGCAATAAAACCAAAGTACAAAGTGATAAAGTCAGTGTTCTGATTGTGTTCTGAGGAATGATTAACCTTTTTGTTTAGTGACCTGTGGAGCTTTATTGGCCAGACTCTTCAGTTCTATAAAGTAATTTCCCTTGTTATAACCGATGGAGTTGTCTTTTGCTACCATTGATACAGCTTTTTGCTTTATTATTTCTTTTGTCAAAAATCTAGTGTCAAAATCTAAGGCTTGAGCTGAGTTTTAATTCTTAATCAGTGGACCTTTCTTTTTCCTGTTTGTAGGGGGGGAAGGAGTACGTGATGCGGGCACACTTTGGGCTGCCCAGTGTAGAGGCCGATGAATTGGAAGCAAAGAGACCGATCACCGTTGATTTTGAGATCCCTTATTTCACTGTCTCTGGGATTCAGGTAGAGCTCTTCAGTAACAGTCAATATTTCCAGCAGGAACCCATTTTCATTCACTGACATATTATAAAACTGCACCCTACCTGGAGTGTCGAGCAGTATAAGGTTTTTGTGTTGCCCAGGGATGAGGAATGCTATACTTGGTCACCACTGAGCAAGAAACATCTGCAGACAACATTTTCAAAAGTTTTATATACTGATAAGATACTCTTAATGGACCAGATGAATCGACTTATGGCAGGAGCAATAAGTGCTCTTCGAGAACCTTTGGGTTGTTCTTCTCTTTCGGTAAAATAGTCCACCTCTCTATATGGTGTCATTTTTTTAGGTTGTGGTTGCTTTTGCAACAGTTTAAGAAAATGTAAAACTTGGAAAGCATTGAACCTGTTACTGAGAATAAAGGATGACCACACTGATTTATTTTTCTCTGAGTATCTGAAATCTTCATTTTATGAAATCTAGGATATAATTCATTATTCTGACTTCATAAGAAAAATAATGACTAGAACTATTTTCACACTGCAGAGAAATTAAACTTAAAACCTGTCTTTCAATAGAAATTTCTTACAAACAATATATTTGCATCTGTGTGAAGTAATTATAACTAACATGCCTCTGTTCACTAGGTGCGCTACCTAAAGATTATAGAGAAGAGTGGTTACCAGGCTCTGCCATGGGTGCGCTACATCACACAAAGCGGCGGTAAGGGAATAAACACAACTATACATGGCATTAAAATACACACACATCTGGATTGTCCTCGACTTATCAGTAAATAATGTTGTGTTTAAAAAAAAAAGTAAGGAATTGAACTGAGTATTATTACCTCCGCCAATGAGGTTATGTTTTTTGGTAGCATTGGTTTGTCTGTTTTTCTGTTAGCAATTTTACAGAAAAAGTTATCAATAGACTTGCTTGAAAATTTTACCAAAGGTGCATCTTGGGCTAAAGACCAATCCATTAACCTTTGGTGATGATCCGGATTAGGATCCGGATAAGGGAATTTTTTTGGTAATGATCTGGGTCCAGTGTGAAAGTGGAGGTCACAATATGTCGGGGGAATTAGCTGCTTGTGGAATGAATGAATGCTAGTTGTAAGTTGTTTTTCAGCTGGAACATCTTCATATAGCGGATTAAAATGTGAAATCCCAGTAGTGTGTCCTGCCCTCATCCATTTGTTCCAATATTTACCTGGACGTCCATCCGTCCGTCCATCCATCCAGCCATCCATCCATCAGTCCATATCTGTCCAAGTAGTATATCCAAGACAGACAGCAAAATCTGCTTGTGTGATTCTATGAATAAATGGAATTTGGTGATGATCAAATTCAAAAGCAATTAAGTGCAAACCATTGGAAAAGTGGTTAGCTTGATGTTGAACATGAGAATCAGAATTAGTTTCTTCATTAATATTCACAGCAAGGCCTCAGGGTTTACTGAGCAGAATGACATCCACCATATCTATTACCTGGTTCTGTTGCTCTCCCTGGCCAGGCCACCAGGGGTTGACAAGAGTTAAGAGCTTTTAGAAAAGGCAGGAAACGTTACAGACTGTTCTGTTTGACATTAGGTTCTCCACTTTTGTTTGTCTCAACGAAGCTTATACCAAAAAGAGATCTAAAGAGACCATCCCTAGAATAAACCAGACTACTTGAGGGTGGCTCCCAGGACAAGATAATCTAACATCTGTCAGCTCTGAATCATTTCTCTCCAGTAACTTCACAGTACATTTAACATGTTGGATTTTTGAGAATATTACAAAACAGTTCATAGGAGGGGATTAGAGCCACAATAAAGTAATATTCTTCAGCATAATCCTCTGTCCCTCCCCACTGGGTTCACGAAGGGCACAAACAGAAATAATATGAAGATGGAGGACAAATCCCATGCTGGAAATCAGCCAGAAATCCTTAAGTTTCAAACCTGCTATCCACAGGGATAAAAGCCATCTCCATTGCATCAGTCATATTCATTACCTGGCTTTGTCAGCCACATGTCAGGAACTAAAGAGGTTGAATGATGCCAAAGGGCTCCCAGGGTGGCTCTCTGCAAATGCCATTGCCCCTCTCTCTGCTTGCTGAAACTTCAGCAAAGAGGTAGAGGAAAAAGTGGAAGGGCCAAAAAGGAGAACGAGAGTGAAGAGAAAAGTAAGAAAAGTGATGGGAGGTATGGTGACTGAAGACAATGCTATCACCTATCTCTCTGTTGCTTCAACAGCACAGGAAGGGAGGGGGACAAGATCTAATTTCACTCACCACTACTTTCATGCTGATTAAATAATGCCCTGATGCTGTAGACTGAAGGTGCTGACTTATTAAAGACTCAGCAGACATTCAGTTGTGCTCTACAGCAATAAGCTAGCATGGAGCACAAGTATAAACTAATGGTAGGTATGGATGTTGATGCTTGAGGGATTTGTTTAATATTTTGTAGGGTAAATTACTGGTCAATTTTAGAATTCATTCTTTTTAGAAAGAACCTGGAAGCTTTTAATTAATTACATTTCTAATACCACAGTGAATAATACAGCAACCCTCATGTATAAGGAGGTTCAGGTTAAGTCCCAGGAAGCTTTATTTAGTGTTGAGCTTTTGCATAGACTGGAGATTTTTAACAAATCTACATTGTCTTTTATTCTTGCTTGGGGTTGGGTTAGAACTGATATTATAACCACGCTATAGATGCATTTCATCCAAATCTAATTACAACTATGTGCAAAAGTACTGGATGTTTCCAGCTTAACACTGTTGGGGGTACGAGTAATCTCAACGTTAATTTTAAAGTTTTTATTTAGCTTTGTGATTCAAACAACGGTAAAAACTACCGAACAGAAATGATCTCAGCTCAGCAGTCATAAGGTTTAATTACATCAATGCATTTTAATACATTCAGTCAATATTTACTGCTGAACCCGTTAAATTCTGTGTCTAATTCAGTTTGTCAATAGTGTCTTTTAATATTGTCGGATGATTTTTGTCGAATCCCGCTGTGATTAGTGCATTAAAATGCTTTTTCATCACAGCTAGTGTCAATAAATGAGTGGACGGGAGAGATTATGAGACATTGAACAACACTGCTTGTACATAAAACCAGGGATAAATAAAACCAGTTATATCAAAGCATCTGTTGGCAGTGATGCTGAAATCATCTATGTTTACTTTTGGATGTAGTAATTTTAATATATATTCCAAGAAAGTCTAAAACCCTTTTTTTCTGTTTCTAGCTGCTCTTGTTTCTATTTTTCTCATCTGCCACGAAGCTAAAGCAAAGTACAGATTTGTTTGCTTTGATTTGTTTTTGACTGTGTATACCTGCTAGCTTCTCATTTTATTGTGTTTTTTCCTTTATTGCTTTTTAATACAATGGGTTCTTGGTTTGGAGGCACTCTTGCTATGTAAACAGTAACTGATGGTGTTACCTTTGTCACATTAAAACTAAATTTATGATTTAATTTAAATTTTTTCACATTTCCCTGTGGTTCTTTTATTTGGAGAAGCCTGTTTATGCCAAAAAGTGGAGGGAAACAGAAGTATATAGATGATTGTGAGATAAACACCTATAGATTTGTCAAATGCAGTTATGCTTTATCCCCCTGAAAACAAAAGTTAAGCTCATTTGTCTTTCTCATTGAAAATTCGATGAGTGTGATTCACTGTAGTGCTGAGGTAGAAACACATGATTTACTCGAGGTATAGATGATCTGATCTTCAATGATAAATGTGACTCAACGTGATATTTAAATTTAAGTTGGGAGACAACCTTCACAATGCTTCATTTAGAATTTATCAGATGATTTATTGGAATGCACCTGCTCCTTGAAGTGGTGCAAATCTTGTTTGTGGATTTAATGGCGCTTCTGATGGAAATGATGCGACTTTCAGGGGTGCTGAAGGAACACCGCTAATACTGCGCTGTTACATTTCTTGGCAGATTACCAGCTCCGGACGAACTAAAGGGCGCAGCTGCTGTCGCTAGATGAATAGGTAGTTTCTCCTTCTGCCTGTGTCCGTCTCGTCTGTCTCCATTTCTCCAGCTGGGAGTCAGCAGATGACAGCTGAGGACAAGAACAGGAGGACGTCTAAATATTTTCCCCACTGTAAAGGAAAACTGGAAGTCAGGTCATCTGCATCTACACAAATCAATGATGGAAGAAGTTTTGTATCACCTTTGACCTATATATCATCTAAAGGTGGTGATGAAACATTTTCATCACAATAAGAAATTACTAACTCTGACTTCTAATGCTCCACATTTCAATATAATTCCTTTTTTATCAATAGTTCATAAATTCCAAGCACATTTAATGTCCCATTTCACTTACTTGATTAAGGGTACAGTTTCAGTAAAAACATAAAGCAATGTAAGGTTTTAGACAAGATACCATCTTTATCACATAATCAACTGTAATGTGATTTTTTTTTTCTCTTTTTTACCATGTAAATTACCCGATTACATGGTTAAAGAGTAGCTCAGTACTAAAGCAAGTTTTTATCTCTAAACAGGACATGGATAATGAAGATTTGTGATATGATGAATTGGAAACAATCTTAGACTTAATCTTAATTCTTTAGTAGAGAGCATTATGTGTTCCTTTATGCATGATCATAACCACATCTTTAAATTGGTCGACTTTAAATGCTGAGCTTCCCATTTCTCTTTATTTTTTTCATTAATACTTCTAGCACCATAAAACTTTGCAGTGATAATTTAATTTTATATATATATATTCTACCTGAACCGTAATGCGAGTTCAGGGCCCTGGGGATGTCTGCTATCACCACAGGCACCGTGAACATAATCCTCAGTGCATTGAAACCAACACCAGCCACCAGGTCAATGATTAATAAGGCACAATATTGTGAGAGGCATTGACTGTAAGATAAAACCGAAGACTTACTGGGGTTATAACCTTGTCCCCGTTGTTTAAATCAGCTTTACGGCTTTGGGACTCTCCAGGAAGGAGCATGGGGAAAAAATTCTTAATGTTATCTCCTGTTCATACAGCAATTCTCAGTCCAGTTTGGATTTAAGCATCAAACAACAAATAAGGTTAAGGAAGTGTGACAGTGTGACAGGAAGGATACTTAAAAACAAACAAAAAAAAAACTTTTCTCTTTTGATGTTATAAATTGTCATTTTTTAGACCATTCTGTGAAACTCATGACTCACTGTGTGTTATTTGCATCACATTATATCAGATGAATTGTTTGAAATAGTAGTTTTTAGAATGCGTTTTATAAAGGCCTGTATTAGTTATCTGTACAAAAATAAGTGGGGATTTTTTTTGCTATTGTGTCAAATTTATTTATCAAATTCTTGTTGATAGGAAACAAAGGGATATATTTGAAATAAAGATTTTTTGTAACCTGTTTTGGAAAATGTCTTGCTTTTTACTGGACCAACTTTTACTTCCTAAATTGTGTTGCTAAATTACATGCATTCCAACAATTGCTAGAAACTGAACAATTAATTATTTTTATTCTATGATAAGTCTTTTATTGGACCATTTGGACCAGGTTCTCTATAAATATTGAAAAAGTGAAAGGGGAATGTTTGTTATTAAATGTTGATAGGAAATTGTCAGCCTTTCAGATTTGTGGTTTGAGATTTGGGGGAAATGTGCTCATTTACATACTTGCTTCATGTTTGTGTTATTACTGAATGAGAAAAAACGAAATCTCTGGGGAAATTACAATATGAAGTAAATGTAAAGATGAAATCTGACCTATATTTGTGCCTGAAAGAATTTTGCAATACAGAACAATGTAATGTTTATTGCAGGTAGAAAAACAAAGTCGAGCTGTCGCTTAAAATAATGTTATAGGATATCATTCTAATCTTTAGACCCTTAGAAAACCTAAGTTGGAGTTCATATTAGTTTGTAACTATTTAACTGAGTTTATTTCGTATTGAATAAGGATTATACTGAGATTTTGCATCGGCAGTTAAACCACGTTCACAACATACAGTATTTACTCTACTTAAAAGATTCACAGAGTGCCTTTCAAATATTTGTACAGTTTCACATTTTGTCACATTGCAGCCACAAATTTTGATGCATTTTTGGGGATTTTAGAAGAGACTGTTACAAAGTCGAGGTATGGGAAGTGGAAGGAAATGATGTAGGGTTTCTTTCACAGACTTTAACAAACTAGTAGTGTTGCATGCATTGATTTTTATCTCACAAGGCCAATATTTTATACAAGCACCTCTTGTTGCAATAGCAGATACCTTTTTGGAAATGCTTATCAGATCTGAACAGCTTTTTACTTTTTTCTTCACCCGTCTATGCTTTACAGTGTCAAACTAACTTTAATATCAAAGATAACATAACAAAAACACAAAAGTGGTTTTCCGATAATTTCTTAAAAAAAAAAATAGCTGACCAAAACAACGTTGCTGTTAGGCCAAAAATGCTTTTCTGACAATTTAATAACTGGTTATTTTGAGCAAAAACTGCCAATGAGTCTTTTAGCTCACTGTGGAGTAGGTTTTGGTGCACTGTTCTTCAGTATTAAATGGTAACTTTACTCCTTAATTGGAAATGTAGTTGTAGCATGTATACTCATCAAAAACATAATTTATATTGAAACAAAAAAAGGTTAACAGTACAGCCTATGTTTTATTAGTATAAAAGAAGTCCAATATTATTGGCATCAGCACTTAAGGTTTTATGTTAAGCAAAAGATGCAGCAGGTACTTATATATACTTTATATATGTCCATTGGTTTTCATTGCAGGCACTTGCTTTTTACAAACGTCCGTCATGAAGTTTTACCACAAGTCTGATTTCTCTCACCCTTAAATTTAAAGGTTAAACATAAGGGGCAGAGGTCGTTAACCTGTTGCAAAACCTACTGTATATACCCAAATTAAAAGGAGCAAAATGAAAGCCGGGCTGTATGGTGGCGCAGTGGTTAGCAGCAAGAAGGTTCTGGGTTTGGTCCTGAGTTTACATGTTCTCCCTGTGCATGCGTGGGTTCTGGTACTGTTAGGTTAATTGGCATTTCTCCATTGTCCCTAGATGAGAGTGTGGGTGTGCATGGTTATACACATTTGTGTGTTTATGTGTTGCTCTGTACACCCAGGACAGACTGGTACCCTGTCCTGGGTGTACCCCGCCTTATGCCCATAGTCTGCCGGGGATAGGCCCCGGCCCAACCGTGACCCTGACGGGAGAAGATAGATGGAAAATGAAAGCCAGGAATCTCAGATGGGAGAGAACAAGTGTTGTTGCATCAAACCAGAAAAATGGATGATTAACAGGTTTATGCAGCACTTGATTGAAAAGGAGAAGCCCCAATTAGAATCAGGTGTGCTGCAACAGAGACACGTCTAAAACATACAGGACAAGCTCAATGACTTGATTTCTAATTTTTTCTCAAATCACGTTAGATCTGGAATGGGTGTGCTAGTTTTTGAGCCATTTTAGTCCATGCCACGTTGTTGGGCACATACTATTTAAGTTATTTTGTGATTTCTATTTTATTGTTTTTTTCAGCATAGGTAGGAGTCGGACATGTGTGCAGGAAGTGAAATTGAACCAAAAATGTGGTTAATCAACAGTCAGATCATGCTCACAGGTGAGCCATTACGTTCTTCTTCAAATTGAGAATTTGAGGGATAACCTTTTGTTCCTTATATAAATGAAATCCTCATTAAAAATATTTATTGTATTTATTATAGTTATAGTTTTGTCTAAAGCATTTATTTTTAGTATTTGTTTAATATAAATAGTAAAAGCAACATAAATAAGTCTAAGGGCTAATACTTTTTTCAAGTCCGTATAACTGAAGCTCAAATTGGGTCCACCATGTTCAACACCTGGGTTTGGCAGTTTACTTCTTTCCATCTGGCAAAGCCTTTTGTGTTTTTTGCACAGTGTGATTGGCCTCTCAGAAACATCCTGATGCTTATTTTCTTTAAGTACCTCTCAGCATATGTGTGCATTCATCCCTTTGTCTGCTCTGAAAAATACAAATTATCTCAGACTCACTCTACCATTGATGTTCTGAAATCTAGGGGCGGTTTGGCTGGGACTGGCATTTGCCTGTCCTACAAAAATGTACAGATTTCTTTAGTCAGTCCTAATTTTATGTACTCTGCTTCAAATTATAATATGTTGAATTGTTTTCAACAGTAGTTCTGCATGCTTTCAGATATCTTCTCTTAAGCAATGTACCTTTGCACATTTGATCATGGGTATATTACTGTAACATCAAAATGCTGTCTGAGTTGCTAACAGGCAGTTACAGGTATAAGTTGGTTTGTAAGTGTGGTGTAGGAGATGCAGACAACACACCTCTTACTCATAATGCTATTGTCTGTCTGCTTTGGCTGACTTCTTCTGTATAAGCACAGACTGCATGTCTGGCAGCCTATGGTCTGAGTGAACTGGCTTCTGCAGTAGCAGTATAATAAGTAGATTGTTTTATCACAGCTGGTTTAAAAAAAAGCAGCTGACCCAACAAATTTTGACATATGTTCTTAGTAGTGTATATATATCTATATATATAGATATATCTATATATATATATATATGTGTGTGTGTGTGTGTATATGTGTGTGGGTGTGTGTTTGTGTGTGTCACTCCAAGAACAAAGTAAGGCACTATTGCAATGCTACTTCCCCACTAACCCTAAACAGCAGGGCTACATGAAAAGACTGTGGGCAACATGGATGCCTTGATACTCACGGTCTACACTAACACCTGAATAGCTTAGTGTTTCAAAATTCACAAACGGCAGCTGCTTTCATAATTAAGTATCAGGTTGTCCAACACATGAAAGCTACTCAGCGGGGAACCAAGACACAAGGTCAGATTGGGGTACCTACATCAGCCCCCCACCCCATATTGACTACCAAGCCCCAATTATCCTAGAACCAAATAGGAGAACCACTGAACTAAAATGCAAGATCATGGCTTAAGTGAGAGCTAGTCGGCCCCAACATTAGCTGGCTAAGTTAAGTAAGGTGCTACCAGATGATCTTCTGAATGATCTAAACAGAGCACAAAGTTCAATTCAATTCAGTTCAGTTTATTTATATAGCGCCAAATCACAACACATGTCATCTCAAGGCACTTCACAAAGACAGTTCATTCAAATCA
>JAUZNJ010028768.1:0-15860 GCA_034780135.1 Jordanella pulchra | reverse complement strand
ACTGATACATCAGCAGCTGTCCTCACAGTGTCAGGAAACATCTCAGTCAGTCCCCATAACCTCTCAATCAGGGTCTCATCCAGATCTTCATCTTCGTCGTCGTCTATCTCGTCTTCTGGAGGCCGGGTAGATACCGGGCCTGAAGCAGGAGACAGCTCTTCTACTGCAGCCATGTCTCCTCTTTAACTCTCCTGGTGGTCATACTTTCTGTGTTCCTGTGAAGATTTGTCAACCGGTTACGTCATAGCGCTGCTAGACTCCTTCGTATGCGGCC
The DNA here is from genome assembly GCA_034780135.1 of Jordanella pulchra. Taxonomy (NCBI): domain Eukaryota; kingdom Metazoa; phylum Chordata; class Actinopteri; order Cyprinodontiformes; family Cyprinodontidae; genus Jordanella; species Jordanella pulchra. The sequence goes on along the minus strand of JAUZNJ010028768.1, from coordinate 15,586 downwards.
ATCTTTTGGCCCGTTTTGAAGGAGGGGTCCCATATATCCTAGGCAGCCTTCGTTTTCCCATGATCCATTGTGAGTTAAAGAAAGACGGCTGCTTTGTGCTCAGAGGAAATGGCGACAAACAGTGGTGAATATTGTAAATGCAGCTTTAGTAAGTGAATCCGTCTGAAATTGATGAAAATATATATTTTTTAAAGTTATGGAGTCCGATATGTGGCGTTAATGTTTGGTTTATTCAGATGGTTTATTCTGTGACTTTATTAATGGGTTTAGCTGATATTTAAGCTCAGATTCCAATATCTGTGCTGTGTGTGAACCACAGATCACAAACACTCACCGGTGGTTTAATACTTTTTAAATGTGTAAGACTGAGACTATAACTGTGAAAATGGAATTAAATCAGAGCTCCTGAAAGTCATAATTTATGGAGAAAGTACATTTTAGTCTGAACCAATACATTTTAGGATCTGAAGGTTTCTCCTCCCGGAGCCTCTGATCTCCACCTGTCTTACCTGAACCAGCAGGTGTCCTCGGTGCTCTCTTCCTCCCTCACACTCTTCAGGCTAACAGCCTAATGACAAAGATTATGATCTAATCATGATATTCAAATGTCTGGTTTCCATACTGTTATCTTAAAGCAGCACAAAATTCATGATGCCTGCATGAATTTCCAATTTAATTTTTCATTCAAATTTCACTCAGGGAAACACGACCAAATTCAAGTTGCTGCAAGTAAGATTAGAACAAAATTAGCTTCTTAGATAAGTTCTATGTGATGTTTTACATATATAATACATTTTTTTGTTGAGAAAAGAAAAACAAACACAAAATAAAAAACAGGAACATGAAGGTTAAACAGTAACTGGTTTACAGTGTTTTTGTTCCCTTTTTTTAAACTGTCTGGGAAACAACACCTGGCTCCACTCTTGCTGTAATTAGACCTTCAGCTCTGCTATTGTACCATGTAGAGATATTTACTGAGATATTAATAAAACCTACAACTGAAAAACAGTGACTACCTCTGACAAACTTCCCTGTAATAAAGAAATAAACCCACAGTATGCAAACAGACCTTCCGATTAGAGAAGAATGAGGCTACAGTGCCGCAGAGCAAATCAATACATCATGAAAACTTTGAGCTCTGCAGCCATATTTAAAACATCCTAAATAAAGTCTAGATTTTAGCAGGAACAGAAACCAAAAGCACTTGGAGAGTGCAGACCTCCGCCAAGCAGTTTGTTTGTTTGTTCGTCTGTTTGTTAGCAACTTTACAGAAAAAGTTATGGATGGATTTTGCTCAAATGTCCACAGAAGGAGTGCATTATAACCGCTTCACCCCCCCATCATTTGTCAATGGTTATAATATTGTAGAAATTTGAGCAAAGCTTTTCTCTGTAAAGTTGCTAACATACAAACAACTAAACAAAAGCTACTGAAACGTAACCTCGTTGGTGGAGGTAATGAGGATCATTGGGAAAACACGGACAAGGAGACCAACCAGGGTCTCTAAATGACAGGAAGGGCCTGATTAACAAACTGCAGCTGATGAAGAAGATGAATAAACTCCACAGGGAATCAGTGAAACTAAACAGAGTTCAAAGAATAACTCAAATACTGAGAAACAGAGAATTTACAAAGAAATCTGAAGCCACAAGATTAATAAAATAAAGCAGTAGACTAAAACTTCAATAGCCTTGCTAAAAACCAGAAGAACAAAACAAAACCACAGGCTGAGAAACACTAATGCAAACATCATCTGAAGGTCAAAATTAATCTGTAACCTGCAGACAGAAAGCAGGGGGAACATTTATGAAATAAACATGCAAATGTGTGATTTAATTTGATCATTTATGATCAAAATATCTGGATTATAAAACAGATTAAAGATAAAATAGTAGTTCTGATTTTAACAGTTTTCTTGTCTTTATGGTACTTTTTGTATTTAATTCAGACTTTTGTTGTTTTTCTGTAAATGTTTTATTGTATTTCATAATGTTCCTCTTTTGCTGTATAATAAAAATGACAAGGTCACCCTGTACTTAACCAGATGGTTGAGCTTTATTGACACTGAAAACATGATGTTACTGTAAAGTCAGTGTGACCTTGTGTAACCAATAAAAAAAACCTTTTTTACCACATGGACTCGACTCTGTGAAATAAACAGTGAAATCATAGGAAGCTGCATATATTGGTTTGACTAAATAGATTTATTGCAGTTCCTGTGAAGTTTGATCAACTGACTGACCTATTATATAGATGGAGTTTATAATAAAGTCATTCTTAGTTGTGTTTATATGTTTTCCTCCATGTTCTGTTCAGTTTATTCTTCTCATTGTTTCCTGTCTTACCATTTTATGTCTTTGGTTCTTCCCAGCATTAAACCTTCAGAAGTTCCTCACATGCTTGTTTCCCATCAAACCTCATCAATAATTTATTCTTCTGTTGACATCAAACTGATCTATGGCTCCATGCTGCTGGTTCCTGCTGTTGCTCCAGTTTTGGTCCATTAGTCTGGACTCTGTTTCTTCTCTTTTTGTTTAAACCTCATTTACCTCCAGTTTACAATCTGTTCATTGGAAACAATCACATGAACTTGAGTCTCACTGTTAGAATTTTTAGATCTTTGTGCTTTTAAAATTTAACCTTCATTAGTGATCTGATTCTTTGTTTAACTTGAACCACAATAGTAGATAAGATGACCTCCTTAAAAAACTAGATGATCTTCCTTTAGATGTTTGGGGCCTTTACGTGTTGCTTTGTTTTTGTGCTTTTATCGGATTTCTTTCACTTTCTGGATCTTACTCTGTTTTTTTTTTCCATGTTCATACACAGATTCTTATTTAATGTTGAATCTTGAAGATATGATGCAAGAACCAGTGGAAATTGTTCTTCCCTGATCTGTTTTAGTTCCACTTTGAATTTTCTTGCATCCTGTTCCTTACTCATATTCAAATGAGAACTTCTTTCCTGAGGTGGCGTTCTACATTCAGCCACATTCTTCGCTTAGCTCCTGACTTCCCGTCCTTCAAACTCATTGTAAATGGTGATTGTTCTACGTTTTGATTTTTTTTTCCATGAGCAAAGAGAGTATTCATGGTTTTTTGCAGGTGTGGCCTGTAGGGCCTTTGTTACTGCAGGCAAAGATATATGCTTCTGATCACAGTTTAACCAACAGGAAGCACAGCTCTACCGCAAACAATGACAGAGCTAAAGCCAGAGTGCTTTGAGACAGCTGTATGCTCAGTATTTATGTGTAGAATGATGTGCTACAATACAACAGGTTCTAGATATAAATATCTGCCTCCTGTCTACATTCTTTGTGCTGCTCCATGTTGTAAACCTCTATCAAAGACTATCCATCTCTATATACAGACTGTGGTTTCACTTCTTATATTGGTTGAATTTAAATTGTTTTATTAGTGTGCATCTGCCAGTTTTTTTCCATTAATTGTCCTACAAGCCTTCAGCTTGTTTGCTCATAATTGCTGGACATGAGAAATAAATCCGTTCTTTCCATCCAGTAATCTTCCTCCTTTCATATTTAGCTCCTGGTTTCTTTAGTTCTTCACCAGATCCTCATGCTGCTCATCTGTTGCCTCTACTTTGTAAGATTGTTTTCTAATAAATTAAACCCAAAACCCTGATCCTGCCTCTTCTGTCTTTGTTGTATTAGCTCATCTCCTTCTGAAATAGTTTCACATTCTCTGATTTGTGTGGAGCAGCTGACCTCTTCATAGTTCTTTGATAATTCAGAGGCATCATGTGATGCAACACAAAGAATATCTGTTTAGCAGCTAAAACTAAAAACAAATTCAACTCACATGTAAATTTAACATGTGCGTCATTAAATACATTAAAAATAGTTGTTTCAAATAATGGAAAATAACCTCCACTACAGACAAGAAATCAGGAAAGAACATTTAACCACATGGAAACCCTGGTTACTGGTTGGGTATATTTTAAATTACTCTGAACATATCTTGTAGTTTAATTTCTTAACTCTAAAGCAAACTGGAAGAGCAAAGATAGTGAGCTTTTCATTATAAAGATGCCAGGTCATGAAGCTGGCTGCTCGATGCTGATTGAAAGATTATACTTAGTGATTTTTGACTGACAGTGGCCAAACAGAGGGGAGGGTTTCATCATGAGACTCAGATAAGAGACGAAAAACTCAGAACAGTCATGTGCTGAACTCTTAGTTTCTGGAATTTATTATCTCAACGTTTCACAACAGTAAAGTGTTTTATCGGTTTCAACATTTGGTAATGCAATAATGTTACGTTTGGATTTAATTAAAATCATTAAGCCTCCTTTATTTCAGAGACTGTCAGCTGACACTGGTTCAAATCATGCCAGATCACAGAAAGAGCCAAAGAAAACCTTTTTAATCCTGCTGCAGATGATGAAGGCTTGGTAGTCATGGAACATCATTATCTTTAGGTCTCTGCATTGACTGAAAGATAGTTCCAGTAAAACTTTCATCATGTAGCATATCGGCAGGTTTAAAAATGATTTTCTCATATTAATCCTAAAATAAAAGTTGTGTCTAACCGTTGAAGTTCAGTGCATTGACTCCAGCTGTGTGCATGATATCTGTCAGACAGTATGTACCATGTCTGCTAAAGAAGTCCTGCCCTTGTGTGGCTTCTGTAAATATATAGCTGCATTGTGGTTGTGGCTGTTTTTGCAAACATCATGAGCTGTTGCAATGAAAATAAGCAGCTCTTAAGAACGTTCTCAAGATCATAAAGTATATTTAACTCAGAAAAAAATGGAGACATAGGACTCATTGACCTCAGCCTGTATGTCAGTGTTTATTTGTTCACATTTTACTCCAAGTTTATCAACAAGCACAGCAGACCTTAGTCGACATTCAGATAAGACTTTGATTGTTGAGTGGACAAAGCTATGTTCTGCAGGTAGACTAACAATCAAATCATAACTGCTATAATAGTAGGACTACCGAACTAATATACAGTGGGGCAGAAAAAACATTTAGTCAGCCACCAATTGTGCAAGTTCTCCCACTTAAAAAGACGAGAGAGGCCTCAACTATGAGAGACAAAGGGAGAAAAAAAATCCAGAAATTCACATTGTCTGATTTTTAAAGAATTTATTTGCAAAATATGGTGAAAAATAAGTATTTGGTCAGCAAATGTGGTGGAAACATCAAGCTTTGGGCTGTTATTCTGCTAAAGGACCAGGACGACCAATCCGTGTAAAGGAAAGAATGAATGGGGCCATGTATCTTCAGATTCTGAGTGAAAACCTCCTTCCATCAGCAAGGGCGTTGGAAGATGAAACGTGGCTGCATGATCCCAAACACATCGCCAAAGGAGTGGCTTTATAAGAAGCATTCCAAGGTCCTGGAGGGGCCCAGCCAGTCTCCAGATCTCAACCCCATAGAAAATCTTTGAGGGAGTTGAAAGTCTGTGTTGCCCAGCGACAGCCCCAGAACATCACTGCTCTAGAGGAGATCTGCAGGAGGAACGGGTCAAAATACCAGCAACAGTGTGAAAACCTGGTGAACGTCATTGCCAACAAAGGGTATAGAACAAAGTATTGAGACGAACTTTTGTTATTACTTAAATACTTATTTTCCACCATATTTTGCAAATATATATTTTAAAAATAAGACAATGTGATTTTCTGGATTTTTTTGTCTCTCATAGTTGAGGTGTATCTATGATGGAAATTACAGACCTCTCTCGTCTTTTAAAGTGGGAGAACTTGCACAATTGGTGGCCGACTAAATACTTTTTTGCCCCACTGTACAGTAGGTCAATGATTTGTTGCCAAAAGGAGTTTGTCGTATTTCAAATCGATTCAAAAATACTTTATTTATCCCAAAGGGAAATTAAATGTTGTATTAATCCTGTTTTGTTTTCTCTTAACGAGTAGTTGTGGGTGTTGATAGCTGTAGCTGACTCTTTATTTATTCTTGTGGTTGAGTCTTTTATATTCTGCAGAATTTAAACAGCCAGCTGAAACAGTGCTATGTATGTAGACACTTGACAGTTGCATAACAAGTGTGATATGTTGTGGGCAACCCAACTGACAGTTAAGAAATAGCTGTTTACTACGAAGCAAGATCACCACAGAACATAACTGCATGCAAAGCTGCTGCGCTGTTTAAAACAGTGAAACTGGTCAATCACTCAAATACAGCTGGATGCTTTTAGAATAAGCATCAGAAGTAATAAAAAAATGCTGATCTTTAGGGATTTAAAAACAGAAACCTTTTTCTTAGAGAATGTCCTGAAAGAGAGAACAAATGAACAGCCAGTGAGCAACAGTAAGGTGGACAGAAATACCTTGTTGATGTCAGAGAACGATGGGCAACCTGGCTCAGGCTGGTGATGGTCGTAAATGATATGGGGTGTATTCTCTTTCACTCTTGGCTCCTCTAAACCCCACAGTAGAGCTGTGCTGACTGTGTCCATCCTTAATAGCCACAGTAGAGGCATCACTGACGGCTACTTCCAGGAGGATAAGGAATCACGTTACAAGGCTTAGACCTAACCCTTGCTTACATCATCTCCAGTTGGTTTCTGGAGCATGACTGTAACATTCAAGAGAGAACCTTCATGATAAAGTGGCACCAGAGATCATTCTTTTATATCATTGAAAACAGCAGCTAATAAGTGAAACTTTGGAGTAAAATCTCAGAGGAATGTTTCCAACTTCTTGTTTAATAAATGCCACAAAACATTAAGACCATTTCTGAAGAGAAAAGTAGATCCAAGCAGGTGCTAGCAAGGTGTCCTCATCAAGTGACCAGTGAGTTTTTAATGGCTTGAAAATACAAACTGGAGCCAATGTTGGAGCCAAAGCCTCTCACACAATGTTTTCCACGTAGTTTTGTCCCTTCCTGTTTTTCTCTCTGTTTAAATGGTTTTATGGTTTAACCAAACCCAAAGTGAAAGAATGGCTCCACCCCCAGATGGAGGCAAGTCGTGTGGTTTGTAGTGGTTTGTAGCACCGTTGCTTTGCAGTGAGAAACCTATGGTTACAATTAATGCCCTGTGCTCTTTCTGCATAGAGTTTGCATGTTCTCCCTGTGCATGCGAGGCTTCTTTCTGTGTATTCCTCCCACAGTCCAAAAACATGACTTTTAGATGGAATTCCCCTTAGGTGTGTCTATGGCTGTCTGTCTCTGTGCTGCCCTTTGATGGACGGGTAACCTGTCTAGAGTTTACCTTACCTTTTGCCAAAGGAAAGCTCGAGATAGGCAGCAGCCATTGGTTGAAGATGGATGGTGAGCAGTATGACGGTGACACAAGAAAGAAAATTATATTCACTTTAGTCTTTGTGACTGGTGCTAATGTCCTCATCTTCATGTGTTTTGGGTTTTGTAACAGAGAGCTAGTTGCTACATTTGTATAACTTCTTCTTTTTTGTAGTTAGTTACACTTTGACTTGCATCATCCATGTGTGTTTCTTTCCCATAATGGCTGAAGGGTTTCTGAGTTCAACAAACAGTGGAGGGAAGGAAGCCGGGAAAAGGAAATGTATGAGGTACATTGGATGCAGCATTATACCCCAGAGTGTGGCTGTGACTTTAACATGCAGCATTTTAAACAATGGGAAAATTAGACTGCCAAACTCACCTTTAACCCATTAATGGCAGTTATATGATGGTTTTAGGCAAGATACTGCAGAAATAAATAGGTTGGCATAGAATTGTCAAATAGGATTTTAAGCCCCAATTTATGTAGTTTATCTGCAAAAATTTGATTTGCAGTTTTGTTATTATTTAAAAGAAATCTTATTTTTTTCCTCGCATTTTTTTAAGAAAACCAATGATGAAAGCTTTCTGCTCTCTGACTGGTGTTTGTTCTTTATTCAAAGCAGGCAGAAATTTGCAGGTCAAAGTAAATTTGCCTTGTAAATTGGTGAACCTTTCCTTTAACCATCAAAACTGCCAACATGCTGACACTGTTTGGGAGTTTTCAGTAAGGACAGAGGGATGGGATTAGGTCAGCTTTAGGAATCCAAGCAAGAATTGGTCCTTTAGTAAATGTTTTTTTAAAAGTGAGGACCTAAAAATCAAACAATCCTGCAGTGCATCAAATTAAACAGTAGAAAGACAGTGTGATGGAAAGTTGGCAGGATTCCTGCAGAGGTATTTCCAGTAAATTGATTTACCTGCAAAAACCTGTTTTTAAGACATGGCAGAGCAGGCATTTAGCTCTCAGCACATATCTGATATGTTTAAGATGCATAGTTCTACCATGATGAAGTAAACCCAGTGTCTGCACCAACAGGTCTGCAGAGAACATCTGTGCAGGATTAAATTGAATTGTTTAAAGGATCCTTCTAAAATATGTTTGACCTCTTTATCTGAGTCATATTTGTTTTTTTCCTGAACATTAAAATCCAAATGTTAGTTATGGTACCGTCATCATCCTATTAACAAACTGGACTTGACTCTGAAAGAGTTCTTCAGACTGTGAGCGTTCCACCGGTGGAACAAAGTGGGTGTCTAAAGATATTTGTGTGAGAAACCAAACGCTGTGGTTGGGTTTCTGCAGAACAGAGAACTCGCTGTGAGGGGATGTGGTGGTTGTGTGATGTCTCTATTTTTTTTTAACACTTATTTGAATTCTGAGTTTGGTTGACAGGTTGCCTTTAGTGAACGGACACATTGCATTCGATCTGCTTTTATCTTCCCCCTCTTACTGAGCATGTCGGGGAAACAGGAAGAGCTGCGTGGTTTGCTTCAAAAGAAGATAAAGAAAAAGCCTTCAGTCGATGTTCTGAAGCATCTGAGCACAAAATAAGCTGAGTGACAAGAATAGATGCTGTGAAACTATAACTATAAAATGATCTGTCGGTGCTTCAAAGATAGATATTTGTTCAAGGTTAAAAAATCTCAATAAAAGCAGAGATGGGAGAACCAACAGGAAGAGAAATAGAAACACATCCTTAAAACTAGAAGCTCTGACAAAAACCTTCAAGGTGGGATTAAGACTTCCTGTAGGTGTTCTGCCTAGACATGTGCAGGATTTAATAATGTAAGAAGTGTTAGAAATCAGCTTTGAATAAGATTAAGAAGATGCCTTATTTAAAAACAGAACACCATTAATTGTTTTGAAACCACACTAAGACCTGTGTGCTTTGGTTGTATGAGACTAAGCCTTAAATTTTCAGCAGCAAACAGACCAGATGACTCTGCTGTGAAACAGAGGATGAAGATATGAAAAATGTTTCATGTCCTCTGCTATGTATGGTGGAAGATATGTGATGCTGTGGGCCTGTTCTTTGAAACCCTGACAGAGTGAACAGCATCAGAAACCTTTTCACACACCAGATAATGAGGATGAGAATCTGCTGGTTTCTGACAGAAAACTCTTAATGGGTCGAGATGAAGCAGGATGTTGATGAGTTTAAAAAGAGAAAGCATCAGGGAGGATCCAATAACCATCTATAGTGATAGTGAATCATGATAGTGAAAGAGCCGTTTACCTACCAGCTTTGGCCTTCAGTGTGTTAGAGGGGCACCAAAAGCTGACAAATAAATCCAAAATAACCCTGATCAGGTTTAAACATGATAGATTTCATGAAGCCTGTGGTCCAAACAGTCCAATGGTAAAGTGTATCACTTAAACTCTTTCAGTATAAAAGAAATGATGTAGAACAAACATAGTGAAGTGAAAGTAAACATCCGTCCATAAAGAGCAGAGAAGATGAAACCAGAGGAGACACCATGGGAAGCCGAGGTGTTAAAAAACTAGAAAAGGACTCGGAGAGCGCAGACCTCTGCCAAGCAGCTCATTCCCCCGACATACTGTGACCTCCACCTGCACACCGGACCCAGATCATTATCAAAATGTAATCACTTGTCAATCGTTATAACACACCCCTTCTGTGAAAATATGAGCAAAATCCGTCAATAACTTTTTCTGTAAAGTTGCTAAAAGACAAACAAACAAACCAAAGCTACCGAAAACATAACCTCCTTGGTGGAGGTAAAAGTGGTTTGTCTAAGAAATCCTTTTGAACCTTTAGATTGTCTCCTGTTGACAGCAATGATGAGAAGCTTTCTAGACCAGACTCTCCATGCAGAAGCTAATAGTCTATTGATTCCTGCTGCAGGGAGCAGAGATGAGTCGTCAGATTCTGCTCTTTAGTGCATTATAGCCTCCATGTTTCCTGCATCAGGTCTTTAAATTGAAACTGATGACTCATTATAGGCTGATGAGGAAAAGACTTTAAAGCAAAGTTAACGGGAAAGGAAGACTTAGCTGTGACTGATTACTCCTCCTTACTGCAGCACTTAGTCTCCTTAATTCCTCCTGTCCTGAAATGAAACCAATTTTCTTTTAAGAAACTGTGAATCTTTGATACATGTTAATAACATAAGATGTTATTAAACAATATATTGATGAGAGGAGTAATAAATCCTGGAGAGAAACCCTGACCTCCAGCAGTGTCCTCCATCTTCTTCTGTGTCTCTCAGAGTGTCAGAAGACAGATGAACATAAGATCCAAACACTGAGTTCAGGGTCTGCTCTCAGTTCTCCTCCATCTCTCAGCTCTTCCTTTATTACTGCAGTATTTTGATATCTTCCTGATGCTACGTGTTTAGAACGGAGCAGACGGTGGAAGGTCTCTGCATCCCCGTTCATTGTTGCTCTTAATGTTTCAGTTTGTATTTGATTTGCTAACCGCATCTACATTTACGTTCTGTTTTATTGCAAAGTGTTTCTTTTCTTTATGGATCACAGCCATTTACCCAGACTTCTTGTTTTTCATTTACATCATGACCCTTCAGCTGTTTTCAGTGCTGCTCAATGTCACCTGATTCCTATCAGGTGATTTTGTTGTTATAGCCTATAGGCTTCTTGTTACACACTGATTTAGCCCATAGTTCCTGTTTTATTTATTTCCCTTTCTTTATCTTTGTATAAACCATTTTTTTCTCAGTATGTGGGGTGAATTTGGGAATTTTTTTTACCCATAGTTTAAAAAAGTCCTGTTTTTTATGCAAGCAGGCTATATGATGTTGTTAATGTTTGCTCCATTTTTATCTTTTAGTTTGTAACTAGAACACGAATGAGATAAATCAAAAATTCAAAATTAGTCCAAGGAGACCCATGGAAGGTGAAAAAAAACAGCAGGAAATTATGTTCAAACGACTCGATCTGTCCTCCTTCCTATAAAGCTTCCTATGAAAACTGTACGTGGATGAAATATTGAACTAGATAATATCCTCTGATCGTTGAGACTATCTGTTTATTTGCATAAATATTTGCATGTTTTATTTCAGCACAGCGCTGAGTCTGAAATGTCAACTAACACCTTTCCTGCCTTTCAGATGAAAAATGTAGAAAGCTTTACAAAGAAAATTAAAATCCACCTTTAGGTCTGTATAATTTTCTACGCACAATATTCTCCACAAACTCCCGGCTTTGTCTTGAAAAACACACAAACAAAAAAAAACAGGTAATTGATTAAGCGTACATTTTCAATGGTGCTTGTTTTCTGAAAACTCCCATCCAGGAAGCTTCTGCAGCCCATTCTTTCTGCAGCAGAGCAGAACTGGGACGTGTTTTTCTACACGCTTCCCCCGCCCGTTTATGCGAAAGTCTCTTTATTTTTCATTTGGGACAAATAAAGTTTGTCTCGATGTTAACTATGAAATGGAGACCAAGATCACATTTTTTTGCCTCCTTATTCTGGGTAAGTAACGCATCTCTGCGCTCTTAACATTTATTACATGTCAAATCTGTGTGAAGAAGCTTAGATGTTGAACTGCATGTCTTGTCGGAGTTTAACCATTTTTACAACAGAAATCTGCCCAATTCTAATGCAAAATCTAGTTAGATGGTATCCCTTTGTATACAGATATGACGTCATTTGTTTACAGCATTTCTTGCTTTTTATTTTCCAATGTTTTGTTGACTTACAGACCTCGGGAAAGTCTTGAAGCGTTTATGGGAATAGTTGTTAAAAATTTTATACATTTGTTTATATATGTGGAATTATTGTTATAAATATCCACATTCAAAATTAATTTGAGAATTAAAAAAAAAGCACGACAACAATATTTCCAAACGAAATATATTTGTTCTAGTTATGCTGTAGAAGGGCTAAACTCATGGTGAAGTGTTTGCACCTTCTGTTGGAAGTTTGTTCTTATACATTCAAGCCTCATTCTCTTGAACAAATGTGTCTATATCCTAGTTTTCCTAAGGCGTGTCTGTGTATTTGTTCCGTTTTTATCCAGTTATCAGGCCTACCCAGGGTTTATCCTATATTTATTAAACTATTGATAAAGATTCAGTTTTGTATTTATTGACTGAATCTGAACACCAAAGGGTTTACTTCACTGTGGTTCACAGAAAAAAAAGTTACATCCCTGAAAACAACAACTTGACAAGCAAATAAATTAGAACATCAAAGATTATGGAATTTTTCTATCTCTTTAAAAGATTTGAAATAACAAAACAAGATGAGGAAAAACGAAAAGAATTCCAACAAGATGAACTAACATGAACCTTCAGACCATCTTGACTTTTTTACTGGACTCATGAAGCAGATCTTTGTTCTTGTGGAAATGCTTTGGGACAGTTATGTTGTCTGCTGCGTGTATGCAAAGCTTCCCACTGTTCTTGAGCCATTTTGTAATGGATGTCGGGGGTGATGTCAATGCTTAGAGATGCTATCTGTTGGGATGTTTAACTTTTTACTTGCTATACAATATTAGTATTGCAGCCTTGAGTATTTACTGATACTGTTATTGACCCAATTCGACAGCAAAAATCATATATTTAGTTTTTTATTACTTAATATCATTCAAACAGAAAACAATCCTCAACAACATGAGAACAACTGAACCATTTATTATTAACCATTGGGTCACAGAAACATCAAGCAGAAGCTGAGTGTTTCTAGCAGCTTTCTTATAGCAAAGAGTTTGGATGCAGGCCGACATATTCTGGTATTCATTTTTTGACTTTCGCATTGATTTCCGATATCCATATCGGATCAGGACATTCCCTCTATCTGGTCCTTTTATGAACAGGGCTCGGCCTTCTGGACTCCATTAGTGCTGCTTTTCCTCACTGATCTCATTTATGGTTTTCATGGACAGGATCTATGGTTTTTAATTATTAAGAGTTAGGGTTGGGCATCAATAATCGATCTGAACTGTTTCCAATATTTCAATTTTCCAGGTATTGTTGGCATTTTTTATTTTCCTTTCCTAGTTGATACAAATTCTACGTCCAAATAAAAGCTTCCAAATATCAGCGAAGAAGAAACTGCAGCAGTGTGAGCGTAACCATCTGTTTGTGCGATGACATTCAAAATTGTGGCATAGAGTTAATTAAGGAAATGACCAGTTTGCAACAGGGACGATGGGATTATACTATGCAAAGGACGATGCACGGCCAATACTAAGAGTCAGGATGAGAGCCTTGTTTTTGAGACTCTGCACTGGTGTTAAAAATGTTCCCTGATTTCATTCCTTCTCTAACTTAGAACCCGTTCCACAGGGAGACCTTTTTATCCTTTATTCCTCTTACTTTACATCTGACTGATACCCACATCGTTTCCTACATGTTCTGGATAGAACTAAAAACACTTTGATGTAGATCTGCAGACATTATTATCAGTTTTAAGCGTAACTTCATCCGTTGTTCATTTGGAATCTGCATAATCACTAACTGAACAATAGAGTATGAAATCTGATTGTTCCTCTGTCTACAACAGTGAACCATCACCACTTCCACGTCTCGTTTAATGGAACTGAGGTGCAGTAAAATATGCCGAGGACATAAACTGTCAGGATGCCTTCCTGTTGCGCTGTTTCTTCCTCCAGCTCAGACATTCAGCCCAAAATGCACCGCCATCATTATCATCGAAATAAAATATTAAAACCGTTTAATACGAAATAAGTAGCTAAAGCGTCTGAACCTGGATATGTTTAGATATTTTAATTATGTTTTCAAACAGAAAGCTCCCTGTGAAAATGTAGCTCTGAAAAGAAAATTCCCAAGGTTATATTAGAGTCCATTGGTTTAAAATTTATATACTGGTTGAAAACAACTATGTAATAGTTTAAAACAACGTTCATATAAAGTTAGATGTTAAAGGAACTAAATTTTATTTGGAATTCAGACCATTTAATCCAGACAGAACCTTGGTTAACCAGCTTATTAATAACATGACAGGTTTAATGATTCTTCTTAAAAGAATCAGAATCGGGAATCAATAGAAACTGGAATCCAAACAAGGAATTGGAACTGGAATCGTTCGTTCAAATTCAAGGCTGAAGCTTCTGCAGGCTCTGCTTTAGTGGTCTCAATGCAAACCAAGCTAAACCAAAATATCTGGATTTGCTCTTCTTTCTTGTTCTGACAGGTTTTTATGCGTGTCTCTCTGGGAAGAGATCCCAGGGATGATACAGGACAAGGTAAACAGATATTATGTCACTTATTCTCATGAACAGGCAGATATATTGTGAGGATGAAGCACAACAACTTGCTTGTATTTAAACTCCTGATTGCATCCTGGTTTGAAACGGCTCTAATCCTGGGAGTGGTAGCTTTTGCAATCCTAGCTGTTTGGTCTGAAAACACACCCTGGGATCTCACCAGCTGAGTTCAGAACCACTGATATAAGAGAGTGTTTTATAGCTGTTGTCCAAAAATGTTTCCTACCACCGTAACCTAAACCTATATTACCATGGAAACCATAAATAGGTCAACATTATCACCCCCAAATGTTTCTTTTTATGGCAGTTCTACTGTATTAATGGCTGACTAGTCTTTAAAATCAAGTTTGCTTAGAGCACAGAGCGCCCCCTAGAATCGCCCACAGAGGGCGAAACCTGAGGCCATTGAGTCTGAGGTCTGATTGTTGCTTTTTTGTTGCTCATTGTTGGACATCTTTGCTAATTTAGTTGCTTGTCTCACAATGTTAATCTGAGAGATTTCTCCCGTATTAAGTCAAACAATTAAATAGCTCCAACATTGAAGCTATAAGAGAACGATAGTGAAACAAAAAGGCCTTTTGCCTAAATGTTTGGTGCTTTTCCAAACAAGCCTCTTGAAATTTCATCTCCATATTGGGATTTTTTGTATTTTGTATACAGTACTAGTAATGGTCAGTAATGGCTTGTTTCCTGTAAATTAGAACGACCTTATCCTGACAACAGTGTTTTCAGGATAAACAACAACATGTTTTATATAAACACAGCCAACCTCAGGGTGGAACGTTCTCAGTAAACGGATATAACCTCAGGCTATTGGAACTTCACAGAAGTTAAAGAACATTGTGGATCATTGACTTTAAGTTAAATGTGTTTAATACAGAGTGCCTTCATTTTCGTAGCTGTCTCTTCCACTTTGTCTCTGAGTACAGTCCTTCAAAGAAAGAAAGAAGGTTTATTGATGACCAGCACCTATTTGCACACCAACCAGCCTCATTTAACTGCCCTGGGAGAGAAAGAATGTGGAGATAATGCAGCCGCACGTGGACTTGAGAAAAGTCTCCTATGTTATCTATATTTTCAATTCCAATTCTGGGATCTAATGGATCAAACAAAGTTATTTCAACAGTTGAGGCCCTCCACCAATAG
>JAUZNJ010028767.1:0-15861 GCA_034780135.1 Jordanella pulchra | reverse complement strand
TGGTTCTGGGTATGCAAAGCAGACCAGAACCAGAAGATCTGAGGGGTCTAGATGGTTGGTACAGCAATAACAGATCTATAGATAATAATAATAAACAATAATAGATCTAACAGATTTATAGATAAGGCACCCAAAGCTTTTCATTTGAGAATTTGTTTGGTCAGTTTAACAAAGCCTGAGATTTTGAACTGTAATTGCAAGTTGATATTTTGGTTTAAGAAGGCCAATGTGTTTCAACAAAAGAATTTCACAACAGTAAAGCATGTTGGTGGCAGCATCATTATGTGGGGTTATTGTATTCAGAAGCACCAAGGACACTTGGTAAAGTTTTGAGCAATTCATAATATTGTCATAATATAAAGTCCAAAGGGGTCTGGGTGAGAAACCTCTAATTTGATGGACCTTTTATGAAATCTTTTGTCTCATTTTCTTTATACAAAAAAAAGGAAAAGAAAATGCTAAAAGTATGTATGTTTGTGGGTTGCAGGGTGGAACAGTTTGTAACACTGTTGCCTTGTGTGTCTCTGTGTTGCCCTGTGATAGACTGGGAACCTGTCCAGCGTGAACCCCACATTTACCATTGACAGCAGGAGATTGGCAGCAGTCACATTGCAACCCTAACGGATGAAGTAGGAGAAGATGGATGGATGTATTTTTTCAAAATAATTAGGGATGTTATGAATTTGAAGCCAGCTAAATATTTCTAATTTATTCTTAACTCAAGTTGTGCGAAAAAGTATAAATCAGAAAAATCAATATAACAATGAAGATAAGCTCTTATACTGTATAGTTTATGTTCTTAATATTTTCTTAATTTTTTTCTTAACCTCTAATCTGTTCTGGACAGATTATTCTAAATGAGAAACAGTAGGTGTAAAAAAATGTTTTGGAAATTTGGTTCCGCACAAGAAATTTGAACTTAACTTTAGCTGTTACATGTTATTTCTTTAAGAGATTTAGTTTTTTAGGGTAACTACCCAGAAAATATGGTGGAAAATATTTTTAAATAATTTATTAGGCTCATGAACTTGTTTTAAAAAAGGCAAAAGCACTGTTCAAACCTTTAGGAGTCACTAACGCTTATATGGTCTTTGACAAATCAAAGGAAACTGAAATTCACTATGTACACATGTGGCAGCCAAGTACCTGTGTAGAAACTGACAATAGCTCCCTGATGTAGCTAAAGACTCTGAGGGAAAGCTGCTGGTCAGAAATGGCTGAAAAAGCTCTGTGCAAAAAGGCAGCTGTCTGCTCTCTAACAGTCAGCTGCCAAAGCTACAGAGCTAAAATGGAGCCCTGCTGGAGACAAAAATGTGTCTGAGTGGTGAAAGTAATGGCTCAAGTTCCTTATAGAAAGAAAAGGTACTTTGTTGGTAGAGCCATTCATTCATTCAGTTTTAGTTCAAAACCATTATCATTTTACATGTGGTAAACAAGAATCATGCATAGACTGTAGCTCAACACAGTCAAAGGACTACCTAGTCAAGTTCTAAATTCCCTGTTGCAACGTATAGGGCAGCTAGTGTACCAGAACTAGAGAAAATCAATTATGTCCAATGGCAACATCTTCCCAGAATAACTTTTATCCAATTAAATTTATTTCTTAATTCTCACTTTTTAGAAATCTTGACTAGAAAAACTTAAAACACTAAGTTATATGATACTTTCTCTATGAGCTCAATCAACGCAGATGTATTTGTTAACTTTTGTTTTAATGTTTAACAATTAACATCCTTAAAAATGATTATAAACTTGCAAAAACAGGAGCTCGAAGAAAAAAAGAACATTGTTTTTTGTTGTTTTTGTTGCCCAATTTAAACTATCTTCTTAGTGTTTAAATTCTCTCTATTAAACTGTGTTTTCTTAAGAATTTGCTTTAGAGGGATTTTTGTTTGCTGTTTTTTAGTATGTCAGCAAGACTTAGTACATTTTGCATTTACAGTAGGAGCCATTCGGTGCCTGAATAATTTACTTGCCAGATTCAATAAGCTAAAAAAAAGTGCATTTGAGAAGAAATTACTAAAGTAGCTGCGAAAGTCCAAATATAGTCTCTAAAATGATTTCAGAAAGAATTGATCAATGCCACTTTGAAATAAAGTCAGACTTCTTATGATGAAAATGAAAAGAAACAATAGGTGACGAATCTTTGTTCTGTGTTATTATGAAATTAATCTATATCAAACAGCCTTAATAAAAGTAAGACTAGGGATTTGTGGGTTGTGACTTTGAGCTAACCGGCCAATTATTTTGGATCTAAACAACATGTTAGTTACAGTAAACAAATAAAGGTGAAATCAGGATATGAGACTAAAAATAAAATTGACAAGGATGAAGCTTCTATGTCCCATGAAAGCCATCAGTTTCCAACAACGGCTTAATCCTGATCTCAGGGTCACAGGGGATTGGAGACCATTTCCACATCAAGGTCAGGGTACATGACGAATAGGTCATCATTTCACAGGATTGGCTCGAAGCCATACATACTCAACCTTTGACCAATTTAGAGATGCCACCTGGTCCGATATGTATGTCTCTATTGACATAAAAACTCTGCTCACCTTCACAGCCATTTAGCAATGTTATTGAAAAAAAAATCTAGTTTTACTTAGTAAAAAGAAAAAAAGACACAGGAATGCTGACCATTAAACTCAGCAGTTTGAATACAATGTAGGTCCTCTCTATGTCTTATAAAGAATGTCAGCACATTATGACCTTTGATATTCTGGGTATTCACCCATTTTCATGGAAGCATTCCAGTTACACAAATGTTTTATGAAATAAAGAAGTCTCTTAAATATTAGCTTTATGTGCCAGATTTGAAAAATGTTAACTCAAAAATATCAACATGCTTTTATTTATTTTCATCTTTTAGTTTTGTGTTTGATATGTCTGTGTTTTAAAGCATGAAATCCTGTGAAGTGAATAAAGCTCATGCTTGTTATGTGATAAAGCTGCATATATTGCATCACACTAAAGTTCTGCCTGACCAAATAGGCCTGAAAAATCAAAACTAGCTAAATCAATTAACCCAACTCCTTAATTTTAACAGCCAAGCATTTGCCATGCTGAGGTAGGTAAGTTTTCCTAAGCACAGACTGAATGTCTTCATTAAACAAAAAAATAAAAAAAATAAAAAAATACAAGTAAAGCATATTAATATTGAAAACGTTGGCAGTATTTTACACTTTCTTATGATTGAAGATGTAATATAAGGCAGCTGCGACCCAAAATTGTTGTTTCTTTGTAAAAAAATATGATCAGTGAAAAGTCTACTCGAAATGGTGCAAAGGTGGAAATCCCTGGTCAATCATTGTACCAACGTCATTCATGTGTTATCTGAATAAATGGCGCATCGTTGCTTGTTAGCAGAAATACTGCCACTCCAAATATCAGTTTGAAATACTTTTCTGGAGTGAAGCAGGTTAGTGCTGCCCGGAATGGAACTGCAAAATTGACGAGCGACAACTGGGCTGGTCCGACTGAGTACTGCCTGTTGCGATCTTAGAATATTTGGCACAACTGCAATCAAAGTCTAAATTCACTGGAGAAGTTATGTCAGAGGGCCTGGTATTTTACAGACAAAGTTGGACCTTGTAGTTAGAGGTTTTCTCCATACATATTAGTGGCTCTCATGTGAAAGGCTCATCAAAGAGAAGGTTTTTGGAAGACAAATCGAGCTTAGCAGGTAAGAATACATCCATATTGCAAAAATAACCTTATATATGGGTATTTATTGTCAATGATGAAAACCAGAAAGTTGGTCAAATAAGAGATCAGTCCAAAGTCTATTTCATTCCTAGAAAACAATAGAAACTCTACCAGAAACCAGTTGTACTCATGGTCAATATTATACAGATCACATAAGCTGTTTCACTGTTTCAAGCTGTTATGTTATGAACATAGCTTGTAAATACATATTCTTGAAGATGAAGATATTTATTTCAAAGATAAAAACTGTACATTAACACACTTTTAATTGAATCCTTGAACAGGCCCATTTAACATCATTCATATATGTTTTATCATTCAATTCATTGATCATTGAATTTAATTTATAAAAACACATACTGAAGCCTTAATGCATGGAGCATATTGAAATAAATGCAAAACTGCAAATTGTAAAGTAAGAATAAATGACAAATCAGAACGTGTCTTCAAGTCCTGAAATCATCTGTTGTGTTTGCTGCTGCTGCTCCTCCATTCTGCGCTGCTTCACCTATGTTTTTGTTTTCATTGCTGTGTGGCGCTGTTGGCTCTGCTAGCAGCTCCAGCACATACAGAGCTTCGCCCTAAATGTTCGCTCGGCTATTTGATGACAAATGACATTGTTCTTTTAAATCTGCTTCGTCTCTCTCAAACAGTGACTGATACTCATCTGTGGAAACCTCAGATTCTTCACCACTGTCTGTGTTGTCAACCACTGCTCTGCTCTAGAAGCAGTGGTGAGGTTCCGTTTTTACGTCATAAAAGAGGCAGACAAAGTCAAAAAATAGCATTCTGGGAATTGTTTTGATTATCTCAGAGGCAAGACATTTATTTCAACAGTATTTTACAGGTGTTATCTTTACATATAAATACTGATTTATAATGAGAAAAGAATGCAACACAATTGAGTTCAGCACCAACATGTAACTTTTGTAACTTATTTCTACATAGTAATACACCATACTGAACTGTAATAAAATTTCTTACCAGTGATCCAAATAATACCAGTGTTAAGCTTGAATCTACCAAAAGTTATTCATTTAGAAATTTTAATTAACTGTTTGCATATAAATATTTAATAATCTCTAAAAACACAAAGTTTCCCCTGAAGCAGTTTGTCCTGCACTACCTGTGAAGCTTTGTACATATGGATTTAAAATAAGATTATAGGTCTTCAAAAAAACAAAAAAAACAAGCCTGTCTGTTCATCCAGGCACATATGATATTGCTTTGGGTAGAGTATGCATCTCAAGTCCAGCGTGTCTTTTGACAGGTCATGAGTCCCTTTAGACAAAAGTGATTAAAACTCATCCAAATCCAGGATTGATTGGCCCTGATCCCCACTGGAGTGAGTCCAGAGAACAAGCTTCATTTTGGTGACGAACAGTCATCCGGCACTATAAGCTTCTCTGAGAACTTTAGGGAGGAAAATCAATGGTTTCATTACCAACGTAATTACTTGATAACATGATATCCTCTGCACTGCTGTCGCTGGGCTTTTTTTGTTTGGTTTGGTTTTTGTTTATTTTTTCGGTGCTTTAATGACAAACTAGAAGATACTGGATTTGTTTCAAAGGTGAATAAAATTACTGTCAGCAGTATCACTCTTAAACCAAATTGAATCCAAGAAATTGAGACAACTACTAATCCTCTGCTGATGCTGCTGATGATTCATTTCACTGGGGCCCAGAAGCTAAAAAGTCAAGGTCAGTTTAAGCTGAAAAATGGTTCATATTTAGCTACAGGTTAAGATAAAGAAAAATAATAACGTAAAATAAATTTTAAAAAATTACCCAACAGCGGCACAAAAGCATTTGAATGCAAACTCAATTAAATGATTTGCATCTCTATAAAACATTTGTTTCAGAAAAGGCCTTTTGCAAATCAGCGTTGGAGAGCATCGTAATCTAGATAAGAGGGTTTTGAATGACCTTCACCGCCCTGGGCTGTTGGAATGACAGATTGTTACCATCTCTAATGAATTCAAGGTGATAAAAAGTGTTGCACTGAAATGTAAAGCACATACTACTCTTTCATCTTCTAAGCAGGTGGCTGACCTGAGGCATAACTGCCACACAAAGAGTTAGAAGGATAACGAACAGATGAGAGGATCTGTACAATATAAGCCTTTAGTTTCGTCTAAAAAAAATGCACTATCTGTATTTAAAAACAGTGTCTTGTTAGCAGTTTGAATCCTAATATGTTGTACAGCAAAAATACTGTAGATTCACTATAGTGAGGAGTCCAGCTGTCAGGAGAGTGGGGGGAAAAGTAACTGCAATAATTTTCCAAGTTAAAGAGGTTTGTGATTTTCCACTGCAACATGACAGAACCACGGAGCATATCTGAATATTAATGGAACAGTTGCCTTGAACAGCAGGCATTTGTCAGGAATTTGGATCAGATTCATCACTTTAACGTGCTTGGTTTCGCTCAGGGAGGAAGGATGAGCTCCTGCAGCTCGGCGGCTGGCTTCGGGTTCGCATCTAACACTACAAGGGTATGAAAGGACGACAACAAGACCATTTGGTAAAAGCTTGCAGCCCTACGCAGTTTCTGACTTTGGTTGAAATGAGAGAAATGTTTAAAACATGTCAGGTGCAAAAGTAAGAGACCTTGAAAGAAAACCTTTGACCTCAACATGAACAAAGCGCCTTAATGTCTGTATGCTTTGCCTTAGGGTTTCAGCTCGTCACAAAAATTGATGTGGACATAAATGCCTGGAAGAAATAAAGGTTATCAAGATCATACAATTAAAACCACATAAAAGAGTTTCACAGAGAACTTCATTGAAACTAAAAAGCCCAATATTTATTTTTTAATAAGTTTAAAATTAAACAGCCCAACACAATAACACTACTGTGCAGCATTTTGGATATTTTTGTATATAGGTAAATTATAAGTTATATATTTTCATCACTCCTCTCTATATGTGTTTATTTATTCAGAATGATGTCTGCGACATCACTTAATAGTCATAGTGCTATGTTAGCGTGTGGACTCTTCTTGTTAAAAGCAACATGGTATTACTGAATATTAGAAAGAGGAGGAGCACAGCGTTTGCAATACACTAGTTCATACATATCATTTAACCGGTTCACTGAATTTTGCAGAAGATATAGGGCTATTGTTCATTTGTTCATAACTAAAATACAAAAGCACTCAGAGATTGCAGATCTCTGCTAATTTTGCCCCATATTGTATAGCTAAAAGTCGCACATGATCTGGATCATTACCAAATTTCAATGAATTGTTCTTTGGCATGAAGTGCACCCTTGGTAACAATTTCCTTAAAATCCTTTAATATATTTCTATATAAGACAGAGTGTGTGTCTACAGCCTCTGGTGTTTGTTCTGCTCTCCTCTTCTTCAGTCACTCTGCTTTCTTATTTGATCAGCAGGTGGAGACTTCAGCGAGGCATGGCTCCCCTTTCATGTGTTTTTGTCTTCAGTATAATACTTCTGGACTTTTTTGAGTCCGATACTGAAGCTGTCAATAGTCCCTGGTGTCCCCCTTTTGTTTAGGGGGGAACTGCTTGTTCTGATAAATAATTTTAAAGAATTCTTCAAAACATTCCTGAATTTTATTGATGATGTGGATCATCAATAAAATTTTATGGACTGAGGTGCACCTTTGGTAAAATAAAATTCATTAAAATCCATTCTTAACTTTTCAAGTTATCCTGTACAGAGAAGGACAGACAGATAAACAAACACACACACATTCAACTAAAAACAAACCTCCTTGGCAGAGGTAATTAATGTTATAAATCTAAAACCATCATTAAATTGTTTGAGAACAAACAATTTAATGATGAATGTGACCCAACCAATGAAGACTTTTTAAAACAAGTATGAAATCTATAAATAGTAAAACAAATTTTATCATTAACTTAACAAAATAACAATTCACCGATTATAGATACATATTTAGAAAATAATGAATTTATTATTTTTACAGTATGATCAGAACTTGTAACTTCTTGGTTCTAAATCTGTTACAATTATATCTGAGATCATTAATGCGACAAGAGAGGTGCAGAGACATGACTCTCTGGAGAAGACAATATTGGCTGATCTGTTGTAGCTCCCTCTGCCCAAGCTAAATGTTTCAAATGTCTCAAAAAACTTCTGTATTATAGAGATTAATGTTCCTCACAGTTATTAAATATTAATATCTAGGTTTGTTTTAGATTTAAGTTTATCTTTATCTTGTTTGATGTTGTTGTTCTCAATTGTTCATACGTATTACAGCAATAATTTAGGCTAATTTTTTCAATGACTCTGAAGTAGTAATTATTTTTTTAGAATCATAATAACATAATTACTCACAATAACATTTACAATGTTGTATTGTAAATGACACACAATGTGCATAACAACAAATCATAACTGAATGATGAGTGATTATTGTATATTTAGATTAAACTTCTTGCCTATGGCCCCTATGGCATCTTAAACGGTTCTGACAGTGGAATAGTTTTTACCAGCCCAGAGTCTGGTTTCTGGTACAGATTTCGCTGCTGTGAACCTATCCTGGTCCCTAATAAAGACCAGTTAAACAGACCCTGGAACAGTTACAACCGCTGGTCTCATAGTAGAGATAGAGCTGGACAATATTTCAATATCTATATATAATGTCATACGGTTTAATTCAATATTGGTGATATGACTTTTACACACATTATCAATATACATCACAATCTATAAACATAGCATTGGTCACTGACTGATGTTCCAGGTTTTCATGTAGTTTTATGTTATTTTGTTTTCAAAGCTAATATTTTTTAATGTTACTGAGGATTTTTATAACATTGCAAAATACTCATAAGTTTGTATAGTCATCTGTCGTAGCCATTATTGGCTGTCTTTCTAAGGCTTTCATTTTTCCTACATCGATATTGAAATTATATCGTATTGACTAAAAATAAGGAATATATCATGATATAAATTTTGGACATATCGTCCAGCCCTAGTAGAGGACATAAAAAAGAAATTATGTGACATTAACAGTGCACATTTGAGTAAAAAACTAAATAAATTGATTAAATAATAAAAAAACAACAACAAAAGAGTTTGAAAATGTCCTGTGCTGTTATTAGGAACCGAAACAATGAGAAACTCCAGTGGTTGAAAGAGATGGAACATTCGCTTTTGGTCCTGATCATTTCATGAGATGAACTTTTCTTTTTGTGCAAGAGCTTTGCTGCGCCCAAAACAATCTGTTTCAACTTCATGGCACTGTTTTGTCCAGTCTACAGGACAAATTCTCTGTATGAAGGTAAACCGTAAGCTGAAGGTGTGAATTTTCCACTCTCATCAGTCCCTATTGTCATGTTTGGGTTTAAATTCTTAGCCAGCAAGCAGAACACCACAGGAGCCAAGTAGAATTAAATAATTTATTGTAAGAGCAAAAGAGTAAACAGATATAATGATTCAGATTGGCTCTGAAGGATCTCAGACTGAAACTGTGGAGATAGGAGAGGTGTGATGAGTTCAGGGCTCATAAGAATTCTTGTAGTAGAAAATTTAAACTGGGAAAGTCTTACTAGAGATGATGGGGTGACGGTCTGATGAGGGTGTTTAGGTCTGGAGTCTTTTCTGGTGAGTCTTGGGCATTAGATGGTTGACAGGGAGGACTGTGTTGAGGTTGAAGGAGCCTTGACTGTGGAAGAGGGCGAGCAAGCTGACCGTACCTGAAGGGAACTTGGCGGAGAATGGTTCCTGTCTGGTTTGAAGATCCCTGGTGGTGGTGGTTATTTTTAAGAGTGAGTAGTTGACGGAGCTTGGCGACCATTTGGTATAAACCACGGTGTCTAGGAACTCGGGTGGAACAAGCGACTGAATACTTCAGAAAAGCGTCCACAAAAATTCTCTGGAGCTGATGTTTCCTTCAAGGAAGAAAAAAAAACAGACAATGTCAAAACAGGGATCTCAGATATCTACTGGAGGTTCAAAGCTTACTCTGGAGGGCTCTGAAGTACAATGAAGGCAAGACACTTAGGCAACGCTGTGACAACAACCATCTCCTTATGTAGTCCACTAATCAGATAGATCAGCTGCAGGCTTGGGACTTAACCGCTTCTGCCACAGCCGCTGGCTCCATCTAGTGACGGAAAGAGGAAGGGAAAAACACAAAGAAAACACCAAGAACCCAAGAACCTGGCACCTATAACTGTTGCTCTATCGCTTATCTTACTATACACAATAGTATACTAAAAATGGAGGTCAAATTATTCTTTCATGCTTTCAATCTTACCTATCTTCTTCCCTCCTCCGTTTTCAATTCAATTTCTTCTGCTCTTTCCCCCCTAATTTTTCTATCCATTTTCCCATTTTCCCTTTCATCTGTTGTTTTCTTATTCTTTTAATCCCATTATTTCTTTCACTCTACTTTTAGTCTTTATATTATATGCATCTCATTCAAATCAATCATCCTCTATTCTAAAACAGCAACATTATATAACCACAATTTCAGGTAAAAGCAGAGCATAGGCCTATACCATACTGAAAATTTTCAGTTAACAAGTAAAATAATAGATTTTTAGTGAGACGGTTGGCTCACCTTGGTATAGCTTTGTTAATAATATTGATATAAAATTATATAACTAGTTTCCTCAGCCAAAATGTACATATATTTCCCACCTACCCCAAAACCTATTTTTTAGATATAAAAGTCCATACAGTGAATGACAGGCATGATTATACAGGTGATTATCTTTTCCTCCTAGTTTTAAGTCTGAGTGTTTTTGCCATTTTCACAGTTTCTATGTCACTCACTGGCTCCTTGTTTTCTTCATCAACAACTTTAATATGTTCAAACTTAATACACAAACATAAATATAACTAGCTTAGAAAATCATCAAGTCAGAACATCTTACTTTAATTGATCCCATGTTGACACACCCTTCCCTGCTATGTTTTCTCCAGCTCCCATCAGGCGCCAGGGAATCTTTTACAATGTATCTTTTAGATTATATCATAAAAACACAAAAATAGTAATTTAAGTGTCTCATAGATTTTGTTTTTTTCAATGATCCCTGATGAGATGTATTTGATTAAGGTGTTTTTTTCACAAATGTAAGTTACCTTGGTTTTAAATCATACATAGAAGCCACTATTAAAAATACCTTTGATCCCTTTGATTCTGCTCATTAAAATTGAAGAAATTTGTGTTTTCTGCACTTTCCAGGGCCTCTGGAGGGAGCATGTTTCACTAACACTGTTTGCGGTTGGGGTGGATGGGTGCTGACCACGACTGAAAACGTTGTAAAAATGGTGGAAGGAATAATGTATAGGTGTCTTCTAAGGTGGGCAATATGTAAAAATTTTCAAACTGATATTTGTCATTCCACCAAATGACAAGGGACGATATCCAAGTTTATTTTCCAGCCGTTCTCACTACGTTATGAAATGTTATAGTTTTTTGATTGTTATTCATTCGTTTATTTGAATGTATCAAACAGACTGAAAACTGAGGTGGGGATTTTTTCTTTTTAATAGAAAGTGCACAGCTTTACTGGAGAGAATTTCGCATTTTTACCTTCACTAAGGAGGTTATGTTTTCATCTGCGTTAATTTGTTTATTTGTTTGTCTGTTTTCAAAATAACTTGAAAAGTGTCGGATGGATCTTTTCACAGAAGAGGCATATTATAACGATTGACAAATTATTAGATTTTGGTAATGACCTGGGTCCAGCGTGAAGGTGGAGGTCACAAAATGTCAGAGGAATGTGCTGCTTGGTGGAGGTATGTGCTCTCCGAGTGCTATTCTAATTATTTCTTTGTTGTTTCATTTTGTATTTGTTGTGTTAAAATCAAATGTGTAACAAATAGAGCGGCATGTAGACACCTTAAAAAAACTGCATCTCTCTGATTCTGGTTTGGCAAAGAACAACAAAAAAAACTGTTTGTAGTTTGGATCAGTTCTTTCTTTCTGTCTCGTTGCTGCATGGTGGCACTGGGAAAAAAAAGAGTTTGTGTGTACGATTTGTAGCGGCCACATGGTATAAGCAGCCAGTTCCATACTCGTGCAGTTTAATCTTGACTTTTCTTGTCATAGACAACATGAAAACTGTAGCATGATATAAAGACTACATAATAGTTTGACAAGCTCAACTCCTGTGCAAGATCAACATACCAATGTCTACACATACAAAAAAAGAAACAACACGTTGCATCCATCTCAGCATACAAAGATTTGTTTTTAAACAAATAAACCAACAATGTTCTACTGCTTCTTAAATAAACAGATACATTTCTTATCACAAATCATAATTGTGCATATTTCTTACCTCATTCTGCTTTCCAAGGGTGCTATTTTAAAGATTTTCTTTGGATTCCTTCACGATCTAATGCTGTCTCCGCATGTTTAGTAAGAACAGGAAGTGCAGCATATAACAAACACATGAAGAAGAAATCTACCATTCATCAAAACAAAGGCATACATTAACCACTAGGTGTCACTGATGGACCAATGAACAAGAAGGAGAATTTTACCATTTAGTAGCCTTTTACACCATTAAATAAGGCATTTTTCTGTTTGTTTTTTCGTCGGCTGCATCTTAACCAATGGGTCTAAAAAAGAAACGAAGAAATCGTTCTTAAAAAAAACAATCATTGAAAGACGGAGTCTATAGCTGATGGTCGACAGATTCGCCAAACCGTAGTGCAGGGGTGTCAAACTGGTTCCAGAAAGGGCCGTGTGGCTGCTGGTTTTCTTTCCACCCAAGCAGTAGCACACCTGACTCCATTCATCTCATCAAGTCATCAGGTTAAGACTAGACTCGCTTGATGAGATGACTGGAGTCTGGTGTGCTAGTGCTTGGGTGGAAAGAAAACCAGCAGCCACATTGCCCTTTCTGGAACCAGTTTGACACCCCTGCCGTAGTGTGTTCATCCCAGCTGTCTTCAAGCTAGTGAGATCAAACTTCTCAGCCTCCTTGTTAAGGCCTATTCCAGGATGCTTGACAGGAGAGTCTAGATAACATGTTTTGCGGCTTTAGCTTAGCGCTAAATGACAGGCTGAGTCTATGGCAGCTTCAGGATACCTCAAAATGGTAAAGACATTTCAATTCAATTCAGTTCAAATTAAAAAATACTTTATTTATCCCAAAGGGAATAATAAGCACAATGGTTTAATAATTTAAGCCATTGTGGAAATGCATTGGCCATTACTACGAGAAGTGATAGGAGGTAGGAAGAGGAAGAATGATGCATCCTGTCAATAGCTTGTTTAGCACAGGGACCTTGCAAAGTTCGCCATAGAAGATCGCATCCACTCATAATAACAATATATAGAGATTTTTTGTTTTTCTATATTTTTGGGTGCTTGAAGACATATGCATTTAAAAAACATCAACAAAGAATAAAAACGCTTACAGCAAAACAGCATCTGTCCGTGCCCAAACTTTTATGTTACCAAACTTGCTCAAAAAAGGCAAGCAAGCCCCAATAATCCCATAATACTTAGCTAAAATCTGTTATCCAGTTATATCAGTATTTTAAAGATAACTGGTTATTGTTACAATGAATCGACAATAAAAATAGGTAAAAAGGAAATGCATACAACGTCACAGCCATTAAATAGTCTATGCTCATTTTGTTTTAAATGTTTCCGTTTTTAAATCTACCAGACTCAAAGGTTCGATTTTGGGAGAAAAAAACATGTCACCTTTAACACATTAAGTAAAAAACCCTCTCAGCTAGCAGGACAAAATCTCTGCTTCATCATCACTTACTGTACCTATCCATGCCACTCTACTGTCAACAGAGTAAAAATGATGAGACCTAGTTAGTCAGTAATGCTAACAACCATTAAAGATGACTGATGGCACTGAGCACTTGGCAGTGCTCTGCATCTGTGTAGCCCATTTATCTATCAAAAAGTTACAGCCCAATGAATCTGACAGCACTTTCTCTCTTCTTTATGATTATGTTCATAAGACTTTAGACTGGCCAGGACCTAAATTGGAAGAATTATTCAGGAGTGTAGTTATTGTACACATTGGTAAAGGTATTAGTACACATTATGGTGCTATAACAGCTTTATTACTCCTTAAACATTATAGGGTTGAACAAAAGGGGAAACGTTGGAACGATGTGTGCTCAAAGCATAACAAAAGTACTACCTGATGCTGGCATTGAACAAACAACTCATTTCCAAAATGATATGGATCTACTCTAAAGGGTACTCACTGAACCACTGTTTAAGAAACATTTTTCCTTTTCTGTCATTCTTGCTGCTTAGAAATGAACTCTATTCAGTCTAGAAAGACCGTCGTTCATTACCAGTCAAGGCCTGTGCATGCCAACTATCTGCAGAGAACGCCCATTTGGGAAGATTAACTGCAGGAATATTCTTTAGTGTGTGATAACAGGGAAGTCATATCACATCACCCAAGGTTGTTTCTGGGGCAACAGCATGGCCATCAATCAGGTAGGTTGTAATCTCAAAAGAAATCGTTGTCAGCATGCAAATTATTGTGACATTTTACAAAGGCTGAGTGTGAGTACTTGTGGGGGGGGGGGGGGCGCATGTATGGTAAATAGGATTATAAAACCCGGCCGTAGGTGCATTTTTCAAAGGAGCTAATATTTCAAAAATTAATTCTATTTAGCTCGGAGAGAATATAAGAACCTAAAGGGAACGTTGCACGCAGCATACTAAACTTATGATTTAGTCACATATACCAATGCAATGTATGCAAGATGAATTCTGCAGTGTCAAGTGCTATTGGGTGCAACACTGACAATGTGCAATATTTTAATGTAGGTTGTTTAAATTGAGAAAATTGCTCTCCTGTCTCCCTCGATATTAGCAAAGCTGACCCCAAGAACCTATAAAAGGTTTACTTCATTTCTCAACCAAATGTTGACTACTTTGTAACTGGGCAAAATCACAGCCTTCAAAGGAGTATATTTTCTACAACTACAGTGCAACACAAAAGTAGTGTTTTCCCATTTACTCTGACGGCATCAAATAAAGTCCACTGCAGTCTATTGACTTAGGAAGTCACCTAATTAGTAAATAAAGATAATGTCCATGCCATTCAGTCACAAGGTAAATCCAGTTGATCTGGTATGGCCACAGTGTTTGCTAAACCCCTTACCCACTAGTCAAAAAAAGCATTTCAACCTGCAAAACAAACAGCTTTTAGTGGCAGAACGCTTCACTGATCCTCGTTGACCCATGTCAAACATCTCGGCAAGGGACCTGGCTTAAAAATCGTTTTCAAACGGCTCGGCTCCGATCAGCATAAATGGGAAAGCGGTTTTGAGTTGACCCGCTAATCAACACAATACCATTGAGCACAACGAATTGTATGTCACAACATTGATCCAGTCACGTCTGGTCTAGCTCCAATGGAATTTATTGGCCTGTAAAGCAAAAAACGCTGAGGACCACATACCACATTAGCACCACAGTGGTGAAAGCAGCATGATGCTGTGGGAACAAAAATATATTAATATATAGTATATTAGGGCTGGCATTTTAACGTGTTAATTAAGATTAATTATTTATAAACATCTAAACACCTTAAAAAGATTAACACAGTTTATCGAAATGTATTATATAAATGCTAAAATCCAAAGGGGAACCTTTGTAATCTCTGTTTTCTTGTCCATCCACAAATCTGATGCACCAGCATCATTACAGGTGTGGGCCTGAATGTTTTAATTGTACTAAATTCAACACATTGAGTAGCAATTGTTAAGCTACTAAAGGCAACACTTTATGCAGAGCTGAACTGTGATAGTCTGTCAGTATTGGAAATTAAACTTTATCTTCTGTTTACAGACAATATTGTATGTCTTGTTCCTATGTAGAAGTAGTTTTTCAGATAGAATGTATAAAATATCACGTTTTGTTTTTTTTAAAAAAGCTAAAATATTAAAACTTTTAACCAATCCGATGATTGAAGAACATACGTTTGTGGTCAAAAGTTTACATACACATGTAAAAAACATAATGTCATGACTGTCTTGAGTTTCCAATAAGTTCTACAAGTCTCATTTTTCTATGATAGAGTGATCGTAACACATACTTGTTTAGCACAAAAAACATTCATAAAGTTTAGTTCTTTCATAAATTTATTATGGGTCTGCTGAAAATGTGACCAAATCTGCTGGGTCAAAAATATACATACAGCAACA
>JAUZNJ010028766.1:0-15861 GCA_034780135.1 Jordanella pulchra | reverse complement strand
CGACCACAGGATGTGTCTTTTGCCATGGTTGTTTAAGAAATGAGGAGTTACTCATTGCATCAGCTGGGGTTAAATAAGTTGTTGCCATCTGAAAGATAATTGCCTATGCAATACTTATCCAATAGGAGGCTTGTACCTATTTGCTTAGTTAAATCCAGGTGGCGACTTTTGTTTTGGCCAGGCAGTATATAATGTTCCTTGAAAAATCCCAAAAGTTTAAGGCTGAGTTAAGTTTTTAATCTCTTTGCCGCACATATGAAATGCAAAGATGTTTGCTGTTATTAACACCTTTGACAGTTTGTATGATATTTCATTTGAACTTTGTCACTTCTGCTAGTGAAAATGTTCCTTTTACAATACATTGCATGTTTTATAATGTTAGCATGACAGCAAAAAAAAATTTTTATGGACCATTTGAAAGTTATTAATTTTCATAAAGATCACCCAAATATGTCAGCTTGATATTCTCACAAATAAGAATATATTTAAACGATGACTGATTCTAATCTGCATGATTTGTTACTTGAGTTATAAGTTAATATCTCATATGTCTAAGTAACAATAGTGCATTCAAAACACGAATTATGTTTTAATTAAATTTCAAAGATTTTTAAAGGCAAACATTAATACCCCTAAAAAACTATTTTTAAATGTGGGCCCATTTTGTTTTAAAACAACCTAAAACGTACTAAATACCGCGATTTTACAACGTATGTATCGAACTTCTGACTGCCTTAGATTTCCAGAACAGAGCAGAATAGAAAAAGGACTCATGTCACATGACTTGTATGAATTCTACGGATATATACGTAGATATAAAGACAACCAATAAAATCGCAGCCGCGAATTTGAACCAATATTTCAACCAATCCGTTTCTTCGCTGTTTTGTTAGCATCCGCCAAGGGAGGAAGCTAACTGTCTACAGGCAACCGCCTCGCTTTCTGTCACGTTCTGCGTTTCTATTTTCTATTTTGTCTCGTATTGAGAAATAATACTCAACCTTGTGAGATTTATTACCAAGTTGTGCCAGTACGACACCAATTTGAAGCGGTAAGTAAAGGGAAACAGCTAACGCTACTGTTTGTGCTATATGCTAACGCTAGTTGAACCGGGCTTGGTGTAATTACTGGTAGTGGCGAGGAAAGAACATTCATTAGGAGTCTGTTTTGTCAAATATGAATCCATAGGTAAATTATCAGGTCACTCGGCTCATAAAGGCACACGAATAAAACTCTAGTTGAAGGAATCCGTGGCAGTACATATGGTCATTTTCTAGAACCGAATCCAGATCAGGTAGACGGCGTCCCTCTGCCATCTTAACCATCCGTGCTAAGTCCTTCTCTGTCTGGTTCTGTAACGCATGCTTTCTAACTTCGCCCTGTTAACGTTGGTTAGTAGTTAAGGAGATACTCCAGAGGGCACGTTATGGTGTCCACTCGCTCCACTAACCCTCCTATTATGTAGAGATGTTAGTGGCTTTATGAATTCAATCCCAAGTAACTGAAAAACAGATTCTGACGTTCGTCTAGACTAAAGTTTATGTCACGTTTATGCTGTAAATATTTGAAATTATGGTAGGAGTATATATATATTAAATCTTTAACGCTTTTTGAATAAATGGTAGTTTAAAATTCAACTTGACCACGCTTTCTTGTGTATTTCCTAAAATGTTATCTTGTTTTACTTTATGGTTGCTGTACAAAGCTAATTAGGACCCATAAACTATTATTAATTTAACAGTGTTTTCTTTTTATCTATTTATGAAGCGTTTAAATCTAGTGTCTTTAAGTGGGATCTTATGAAGTCTGCACAAGTTTAGAAAGTAAACCATTTCAATATACGACAGTCTTAAATTCTGTTAAATTGTTTATATCCTCAAAACTGTTGTTCATCAGTCCTGCTTTATTACCTTTCACACAGGCTTTATCTCAGGTTGCTTTCAAGTCCAACACTGTAGAAACATCTGCCACATATTTGTGGTAAACTTCAGTATTTATGCTTAAAAAGTTGGGCTAAAAATAGAGAAGTGTGAATTGCTGGCATTTTAATGTGTAGCCTAATTTTTTTTTAACCTCTTCTACCAAACTCAGCCCCATTACTGTATGGCATTAATATGAAAAAGTAAAAATCTGGATTTTGTTAAATACAATTTTGGAAGGGATATTTTTTTCCTAGCAGATAAACTCTGCTGATGGATATCAAGTGTTATTAACCTTCATTTTTCTGTTGCACAGATGACAGGCTGTAATGAATACAAGCTAAACCAGCCACCTGAAGATGGCATCTCTGCTGTGAAGTTCAGCCCCAGCACTGCTCAGTTCCTCTTGGTTTCCTCATGGGATTGCACAGTCCGTCTGTATGATGTTGGAGGAAACACGATGAGGATGAAGTACCAACACAATGCTCCTGTGCTTGACTGTGCCTTTTATGTAGGTTATTTTCCCTTTAACTTGATTCAGTGGAGTTGTATAAAAAAATCTAATGCCAATGTACAATGTCCACCTTTGATTTCAGGACCCAACACATTCTTGGAGTGGAGATTTGGAGGCTCAGCTAAAGACTCATGATTTGAACACAGATCAAGGTGTGCTTTTAGATTTCCTTAAATGTTGGTTTATAATAAGTCATCAGGCGACATTCTGACAGTATGATTACCGTAAGCAAAAATATCACAGTTTCACGGTCTTATGATTACGGCTCTGTTTCTGAAGGATCTAAATTACACAACGAGAAAGAAGGGAAGAAATATCAAAATGCGTGCTGAATCTATAGCATAAACGTAATACCATTTAGAAAAACTAAAGGAGTTAGTTTTCCCCCATGAACTATACATCAGGTCATTTCTTACTTGATTTTAACTCCATGCTGATATTTAACATTTTTTGTTTCTTTTTTTTCCACTGGGACGATGAATGTATAAATACTTTGATTCTATTTTTATAGTCTTTCTGTAAAGCACTTTATGTATGAAAGGTGCTAGATAAATACATTTTTTTTTTGCTACTTGATTATACACACAGTTAATTTTTTTTTTTTACCGTTGGAAGCTGGTTTTGGTATTTATAAGCCGATACATCGTCCAACCGATATGAAGTGTTGTGTTTTGTTTTTTTTTCTGTGCATTGGTATTGGCCGATTCATTAGTGCTTCTCGCAGCCATGCCTCAGTTTCACATGAAGCCCTTGTATTTCCACGCACCCATTTGCTATCCATTAATATTGGCTAATAAAAGTTTTTTTTTTTCTGTTTAAATTGAGACTTGTGTAACATTTGGTTTTTATTACGCGACTATTGTGTAAATGGATGCAACGAAAGGCAACATCAGCTCTAAGAATCAGCCCAAAACTATCGGCAGTCCATATCTGGGATTGGTTAGACAGATGTTAAAGTACCGTAAACTACCTTTAAATACACACCTGTATTGGTCAATATCTAGTTTTTAAATCACAGGGATGTATTTTTAGACTCTTTTGCTTCCCTTTAATTGCAAATTCACACTTATGATTTTTGGCAGCTTTGGCCTTTTTTATTAAGATAATCAAATATACATTTAAGCAGCACAATTAGCAGCTGTCTGCCTCAGTGACAGAAGTATTTCTTTTATTAATTCAGCCTGACATTAAAGTTGGCTTATTCATTTCAGGACAAAGTGGGAATTGATGCTGCAGCTGCTTACTACCTGAAATCTGAGTTTCTCAAAAAAATAAAAATAAAACACTTGTGCTGCAGGAGTGATATGATGGAAACTTTACCAGTTATGAAACCTTGGCTTTCCTTACGCGGCCCATGCCTTTTTATAACAATAAAATCTGTCTTTATACTTTTGCATTACAGCGTGTTAATTGTTCTCATTTCTATCGAAACAGATACAGTAGTTGGGACACATGATGCCCCGATTCGTTGTGTGGAGTACTGCCCAGAGGTAAATGTGATGGTAACTGGGAGCTGGGACAGATCGGTCCGACTGTGGGACCCACGGACGCCCTGCAATGCTGGAACCTTTACTCAACCCGAAAAGGTAGCAGAGCTAAGCAGAGGATACTTTTTGGGTTCCTTCCCTTTAAACCCTTTCAGAGATCTCACTGGTTTTAAACCTGCCGTCTTTTGTTAAGGTGTACACCCTCTCTGTGGCTGGAGACAGGCTGATTGTGGGTACGGCAGGAAGACGGGTGTTGGTGTGGGATTTACGGAACATGGGCTACGTACAGCAGAGACGAGAGTCCAGCCTGAAGTATCAGACCCGCTGCATCAGAGCCTTCCCCAACA
Source organism: Jordanella pulchra (assembly GCA_034780135.1). Classification (NCBI taxonomy): domain Eukaryota; kingdom Metazoa; phylum Chordata; class Actinopteri; order Cyprinodontiformes; family Cyprinodontidae; genus Jordanella; species Jordanella pulchra. The sequence continues at coordinate 11,594 of JAUZNJ010028766.1, read as the reverse complement.
AACAGGTACTCCTTCTGCACGGCGAGGAAAAGCTGCAGTCTGTGTCAGATTTACTCAAGGATTCACTCCTAACAAGAAGTTGTTATGAATACGTATTTAATATTAAAAGGAAGGTTTAATGTAACGTTTTATTTTTTATTTTTCTGTAATTCCTTCAGGGCTATGTGTTGAGTTCAATTGAAGGTCGTGTTGCTGTGGAGTACCTGGATCCGAGCCAGGAGGTTCAGAAGAAGAAATATGCTTTCAAGTGCCACAGACTAAAGGAGGAGGGAATTGAACAGGTCTACCCTGTCAATGCCATTTCATTTCATGGCTTCCATAACACCTTTGCTACAGGTACCAGGAAGCTCCAGCACTGTGCATGAAAACGTGTGACCATAAAGAAGTTTCTGAGGCGTTTCTGGTTTACTTCTACCAACAAATTCATTCTGCTACTCATTTCCAGTTGAATAAGGGAAGCGTTTATTAACATTGGATAGTGATGTCTCTAAAATGGGTGCATTCCAGTTTATTTCTCATAAAATGTTTTTTTTTTTTTGTGGGTGATATGTTGGCTCAGCGGCGCCAGCATGTATGAAACTGGAATTTCAGATCTGATGAAGTCAAACTAAGGTTTTTTTTTTTTTTTTTTTTTTTTTTTTTTTTTTTTTTTTTTTTTTGTGTAATTTATATATATGATGTTAAATGAAATGAAGAGGACACTCTATGCAGTTGGGCTTCAATTCTCCACCTCGGTCGCCAGTACTTGAGCACCCATACGGATGGCTCGGCGTTTCGTGAGGGGCGAACATTTTCATAGCAAGTTAATTTATTTATTTATTTGTTTTTATAGATCACAGTGTTTGTGTCCGCATATGCAGGTTTCAGGCTCTGCTTTTTTTTTTTTTTTTTTTTTCTACACAAGCTTTATAAAACGGAGAGCCCTGCTGCTTTTGCAGGTGGAGACGGCATAACTGGTTTATGACTTTATCGCAATACAAAGTTGGCGTTTTCAGCCACAACTTAGGAAACCATTACATTTACTCGTTGAACTTCTCAGCAGAAACCAACAAAGTGTCAGCTCCTGTCTGGCTGTGAAACTTGGCTATAAACATAAAATTCAATACAAAAATACATTATTAATCCCAGAGGGAAATTAAATAATTTTAATTATAACACGGTTGCATATTGTCCCTAAAACATCCAATAAATTTATCTTGCTTATAAGTTAGCCTGATATCTAGGCCAAAAAGCTTTTAAAAGGCCTTAAATTTACAGTTTTTTTTTTTTTTTTTTTTATAGCTTTCAAAAATGTTTTTTCAAATATAGTGTTTGTAAGGTGGTTTGGTTTTAAAGCTCCCTGCGACCTTTTGTCTCTGATCTTTCAAAATCTATTAATAAAGATCTAATCTCTGTAGAAACTCACTGTTACACTTCTGCAGTTGACCTTGAGCCTCTCCTCTTCCCAGGTGGCTCAGACGGCTTTGTTAATATCTGGGATCCATTCAACAAAAAGCGCCTGTGTCAGTTCCACCGTTACCCGACCAGCATTGCTTCACTGGCTTTCAGCAACGATGGTACCATGCTTGCCATTGCCGCCTCCTACATGTTTGAGAAAGGAGACATCAGTCACCCAGAGGATGCCATCTTCATACGTCAAGTAACAGATGCCGAAACAAAGCCCAAGTGAGTTAATTCTTCTTTTTGCAAAAACACACCAACAGTTTAAAGAGGTTCGTTCAGCTGCAGGATAGATTGATCCATATCTCTTTGTCGCCCTTTCAGTATCAAGACAACTGACAGACATGAGAGCTTTGGCTTTCCAGTGTGTAAATAAACACCATACTTTTCCATTTAGAAGTACAAACATCGGAGGAACACACAGAATGGTATCACTGTGCATACCAAGCTTTCATTATACATACATGCATCAACATATACATTTGGGTTTATGTTCACATGAATCCTGAATGGAGGATCATATCTAATCCAGTGTTCTGCAGCTTTTACTATCAATTTAGCTATTTTTCTGCATTAGAAACAGTACGAATGATGAGGAAGGAACCATTAAACCATTATTTTGGCTTTAAATACAATAGTTTTGTTTTTGATGTGGAAAATGAGCCGTTTCAAAAACCTGTGACACAGTCCGTGTAAAGCGCTTTGCTCATGAGACCAAAGCTGAGTTTATTTGTTCTCTACCTAGAACCCTTAGTGGGGGGGATGTTAACAGTGGACATCATGGTGAAACATGGAGATGATGGCAGCATCACAATGTAGTGATGCTTTAATACCACATGGTCCGAGTCTCTGGACAGATCGATCACTTGGTGGCAGTGAAAGAAAAATGACTTGAGTGGAGATTAGAGCTGGACAATATTTCAGTATCAATAGATATCGTGATATGGTTTAATTCAGTATTGGTGATACGACTTTTACACACATTGGTAATATTTCAATATACATCACAGACTACAGTGTTTGTTACTGACTGATGTTCCAGGTTTTATGTTTTTTTTTTTTTTGTTTTTCCAAGCTCATATTTCTTAAATGTTACATTGGAGGATTTTGACAAACATTGCAAAATATTAGTCATAAATTTGCATATCTGTTGTAGGCATTCTTCAATGTGTTTCTAAGGCTTTTATGTTTTTTTTCCACATCGATACCGAAATAATATCACATTAACCGAAATGAAGGAATGTATCGTGATATAAATTTTGGCCGTATCGTCCAGCCCTGGTGGAGATGCAATGGAAGGGTTCAGATCAAAGTGTCAGAATGACTCAAATGAGGTTCAGACCCAAGTCAAATGAAGACTGATAACACCTGAAGGATCCCATCAGACTGACCTTTGGCTCCAAGCAAGGACATGTTTCCGTACAATGTTGTTTCAGGGTTTACAAACAAATTACATACCCTTTTAATAAACAAATGAAGTTTAAATTTATTTTTTTTCTTTTTCTGTTCTAAATCTGTTTTTTCTTTTCTTTTTTGCAGGTCAACCTAAAAGTGAAGAACATTTCTCATCGTGCTGGACTCCGTCATCCTGTCAATTATTTCTGCTTTCCCATCACAATTTTATACTTTTGTCTGTTTGCTATAATTTACACGGTATACATGTTTTAATGTTTTCTGTCTTCTCTTGTATTGTCCTGTTATAAAAGATAACCTTAAACAGCCAACTGTTTAACTCTAAAATGCTGTCACTTTCCCAGCTCCTTGTTTTCATACTGAGTATCTGTTGGATGTTATTTGATAGTAAATAAAAGCTTTTTAACAACTCTCACTCCGTTCATTCACCAGTGTTTTTCACATATGAGTAGGAGAATGTGAGACATATTAGGAATGTGTCACAGCAGTGATTTTCCTTCTAATAGCGTGTCAAGACAAAGTGATCACCCACTGGTTATGCTGGGGGCTAAACTTGCCCCCAGATGGTGACCTGTGCTGATGGACACAAGTACTTTCTGCTCCTTCGCAGGTGATAGAGAACCGCTAAACCTACACGCTGTCAATAATGGTTGCTGAAATCGAGGGGGAAAAAAACTAAATCAGAGAAAAATGTAAATATTTCTTGCAGCTTTACGACTTCAAGGATTGTGTTCAATGTCATTAATGCTCTTAAAGGTTTTAATGGACTAAGGCCTCCATACGTGGGTCGTTTGCGTTAACTGCACCACCTGCACGCCCAGATATAAAACATTTCTGTATCTGAACTAAACCAGCCTTTGGCGTTTAATGTTTGAATATAGCTTAATATAAAGTAGCTTTAATTTTAGACCATTAGTCGATGAGGCAGCATGGCTGTAGGGTTATTGTCTCCTTTTGTCTTTGGCTGCAGTTCAGAGTTGAATTTCTATCAAACCTGTGATTTTTCTGCTCTTGGAAAAAAGTTAAGTTTAATTTAGCTAATTAATGACTTTAATCTTTAGATAATTTATTCTATGGCCTTTGGAAGAAGGTGCTGTGGTTAAACGTCATTCACATTAGATTTATCTAGTTAACAAGTAGAACTTTATAATGTGAACTTTTGACACTGGGCAGCATGGTGGTGGCAGCATCATGCTGTGGGATGCTTTTCTTTAGCTGGGAAGTGACAGGGAAGTTGTCTTATGAGTCTTGTACACAAACCTAGACCTTTGGTGAAACTGAAAAATTGAGTGAGCTGGGATTATTTTATAAGAAACACAAAATAAATGCCTGTGTCCAAATGTGAGGAAAAAAACCTGGTAGAAATGTACCCCAAAATAAAAAGGCACAGCATATTTTCAAGGATTACTGGTTGGAAAAATAAACATAAAATCTTTATTTTGTTGACTCTTCCTAATAAAATCTTAAAAACAAACTTAAATTGACACTACAGAAGGAGTATTCATAATTTTGTAGTTACATCATTTAAGTTTTGTATTGTAAGTCTTCAATGTTTTCTTTTTTTTTAAATTTAATGCTCATGATAAAAACAATCCCAATAACCACAGCTGTGGGTGGTTGAGCTCTGGTTTCCAGCAGCTGAAACGTTGCAGACAGTTTGGCTCTACATGAAACCGTTACATATCAATTAAAAAGGGTGAATCTGCTGCAACGGCCTGTCAGGTACATTTAACCTGACCACAAAGGGCTCTTATGTTCACTCAAGAGGGCACTGATGACCTTCAGTCAGACACTTAATCCCTTAAGACCGGTTTCTAATACGAAGGCGATGATGCCATCGTTCAGGAGCTGCTGTGAGTTATGGGAAATCATCTGATACTTTGCGAAAATATTGACAATATTGTCTTTAATTTCATTGCTTCAGACAGTTGAGAAAAAGCTAACAATTCATCAATTTAAAACTGGGGTGAGATGAGTAATGTATTTCACACCATAAATTACTAATTTAATTTATGGTTTTCTGATAAAAAAAGAGACTCTAACTGCAAATGCAATCACGAATATTTGTAAGAGACCTGTTTTACTTTTATGGATTCAATAAACAATATCTCTAAATAGATTTTCTAGAAATTTTAGAGATGGAGACCCAAATATTTCAAATGATCAAAACTGTTTTAATATAAAAATCATGTTTTCTGAATAACATTTCTTTCATGAAGTGAAAAATTTTTAGGGTTAACTTGCAGTTGATGCTCCTTGTGAATGTGAAGGTTTTTTTTTTGTTGCATGTTTCAAATCAGCGTCTGAATCGGATCAAAGTTTAGACTTGGACCAGATGACTGCAGCATAACTCAAGTTTCAAGTCACAAACTGACAGCTGGACATTTTCCTGGAGGAATTTCCTTCAGAGAGCAGAATTCATGCTTCTGTCAGTTTATGGCACAAGTTCCTGAAACAGAAACAGCTTTCAATCATCCCACTACCATTATTACGATTGCTATGTTTTTCTTCCAAATTGCTGTTAGGTTTATATCAGATTTAATGGTGCTTGTACCTTCTAGAAGCTTCCACTGTTTTTTACATTTTTCTACAAGGGGTTTCTGTAATCCATCAAAAATGCCTTAATGTGCTCGTAAAATAAAACATAGAAATTAAATTTACAAGCTATTTAAAAAAGGGGATGATGACATTTGTATACACCACCTTAAAAAACTAAATCACCATTTAAAATTTCTCTATATAGCCTTGTTTTTTTATGTAAAATTTTCCTTGATAATCTAAAATATAAAAAAATAACATTTTAGGGGTAAAATTGTTTTATATGAAATGGAAATAATTGGAATCAGATGAATTTAAACCTTCTGTAATTTGTAGCTTGCATTGAAAATTGTAAACAGATTGTGGTGTATCACTTAACTAATTGCTGCATAATGTCACTTTTCTGTTCTCATTGAAACGTTAGGAACTGCGATCTAATCTTCGTCTTTGGCTCCAGGTGGGATCTTTCACATTCAAAGTTAGCTCTGTTTATTACAGGCCTGAGGTTTTAGCATTGTCAGTTTTTTTTTTCATAGCTTACATCAGTTGTTTTGTTGTTGAAGTGATACCAGAACGAAGAAATGTCCATATAATATTATAATAAACTACTTTGTAGAAATTTGTGAGACGTGTTGCTTTTTGCTCCCTGACAATAAGGATTAGAAATCAGAAAATTAACATGTTTCTCTGTTTTGTCACAGATTTAATTTGGGTGAAATTGGAAATCCAGTTGTTTTTCTTTTCTTTTTTTTCCCCTGGTTTTAACCAACAGCTTAGTGTTTCCAGTACATTGAAGCAGAGGACCAGGAAACCTGACCCTTTCATTTGGACATGGCTGTGGTCTGCCACAGGACCTCACTCCAAGCTGTCCCCTGCCCCAGGGAGGCTTTTAAAGAGGCTTGGTGGGCAAGACAACATCTTTTCAAGAGCATTGTAGTTACATTAGAGCCTAATTAGACGATAAAGCTCAAGGCCATGTAACCCACTGCTAGGTGTCACACTAACAGCCATCCATCTCTGTCCGGGCCCGTCAGACAGGCAGCGCGGGTTGACTAGTGAAGGGTTGCTCACCCGGCAGCTGGACGGCAGTAAATCACAAATCTCTCAGCGTGACAAGAAGGTTGGATATATATTTGGGATTTGAGGGTTCATTTTAGCTTGGAGGCGTTGGGAAGGAAATGAATCATTTGATAAATGAGATGTATGGAATGAGTAGTTCTCCAAACCTTTGCAGAATTTATAAAACCCAGATTTGAGTTCCTTCTAAGCAGCGTTCTGTCATTTATTCTGATCAAAAAACGTGTTTTATGCTGAAACAGCACAGCAGGCATTAGTGACATAGATAAATGATCTAACATCTGTTCTAGTAAAACAACGCGGAAAGAAAACAAATATAGGAATGAATCTAAATAAATCAGCATTTCATTGAAAGGTTGATGTAATTCAGTTTAAAGAGTCAGATTTATATCTTTAGATTCATATTTCATGCAATTGTTGTTTTCAATTCTTTATTAATGCCATACAGAAAACAAAAGCCTAAAATTTACATTGTAAAATAGAAGGATGTTTAAAATTATTATGTTATGACTGTGTTGTAGGACACATCATACTAGGAAGGTCGCTGACTCTGCAGCTGTCCCACATGGAGGAAAAGCTACACAAGGAACAAAAGGTAGAAATGGTAGCTGTTTAAGAAGCATCAGAATGACAAAGTGTTTCACAGAAAATTGAGTGGAAGGAAAATAATTGAGTTTTGGGAAGAAGACAAAATCTCAGCTGTGGTTGGAATCAGTGTTTTGTGAGCCACAATGAAAAATCCAGGAAACCGACTGTGTTAGTGACATTCATTGTTTGAAGCCACCCCTAAACCAGATATAAAAGTCAGAAGTGTCCTTTCTGGACTAAGGAAAAAAGACTGGACCGCTTCTTAGCAGTTCAAAATGTTCTTCTCATACAACTTATTGAGATTTTTTTTCTGGGTCTCTTTCTTTCCTAGAAAAAGTGACTTTGATTTACAGATTGAATAAAAGTCTGACTGCTGATCTCCTGTAAACCTCTGAATAAACTTTGCTTTGATATCAAGACCTCAATGACTCCTGCTGCTTTCCCACTTTTTTTTAACCTCATTGTTTTCATCCCACTTAACTTTCTGTCCCGCTATGTTGTTTTTTAATTTTGTTATACACATAATGTATGTAAAGAGAAGATGAAACACAGAGGTCGTATTTTGAAATGTTTGTCTAAGGCCCTCAAGAAGAAATGAAACTGAAGGTGAAAATGACCTAAAATATGCATAGATATCTTAAAAAAATATTCATATTCATATGAATATTTAGATTTTGTTTAATGTGTCGCAAAACAAATTAACGCTTTCCACAAATGAGTGGGTATTCACCTTTAAAGTCCACCCAACATGGCATAATAAAAGGGATGAAACCATGAAAGGTGTTCAATATAAAGTCCAGTACACTGCAAAACATATTTCTGCTAAAACCATTGCACATTCATAACTGGTAGATTTTTTTTGGGGTTTTTGTTTGTGAAGTTGTTGAAGAATATAGGATATTTCATAACCTGGAAAAAATAAAAACACCTTTTCTCTCCATTCAAACAGAAATCAGATTATTTCTCTTTTTGTAGACTGTCTGTTTCTATGAAGCTCCCTGTGTTATTTAATGGCTTCATGGCCACAGGGCAAGGGTTACAGCTTGTCCTGTTCTGCAATTAGCATTCACGGTTAGCTTAGCAGAACTAATGCACTGCAGTCTTTGAGGCTCAGGTTTCCTCTACGCCCCTGAGTGACTGCGGGCCAATTTTAACTGACTGCTTGTATCCATTTCAAGCTGCTTTAATAGATCTTCCTTGAGAATCCCCACGAGAATACAATGTCAAGTTGGCTGGAATCGGTGTCATTTTTGCTCTTCTGGAAAATATAGAGGATTATGAATTTAATTTTTTTCCCCACTAATGCTTATTTAGCTGTGTCTCAAAAGATGTCAGACAGAGCTGCATATCCAGATCAATATGGCACAATTATCTCTGCATTTTTCTCTCATAACATCATTAATTGATTAGTTTTGGGCTTTGTCCACTGACATTTAACCAATTAGGTCAAAACCAAGTGATAATATGGATGCTGATCCAATAAAATCTCTTATTTCTAATGTTTTAGGTGATATATTAAGTCATCGAGTCATTTAAAGTTAGGCATTTGACAACCATGAGTCGGATACTACTTTAATCAGATCAAGTAAAAATGTTTTAATTCAGACAAGTTGTTGGTACTCTCACACCTGGATTGTTGAAGTAAATACATAAATACATAAAATGGTTTCAAATTACATTTTTGTTTAAGAAAAAACAGGTACAAATTAAAAAAATAATTGTTGCCCCCTTAACCAATAAACTTGTTGTGCCACCTTTATGGCAACCTTTATGTGAATTAATGTTAGTTTCCCTTCAGATGTAACAGAATTCACACCAAACATAAATGTTCTGGTTTTGTCTCATCAATCCTAAGAATATCTTTGGGTTCATCCAGATGCTTTTAGCAAACGTGGGACACCTTGGAACTCTCCACAGGGTCATTTATTTTAGCCTAAATTTTCTCTGTTGGTTACATCTAATATTATAATGGAAATGAATTTGACAATATTTATTTTCTTTTCTATGTTTATTATCCTAATTTATATCTTCATGCTTCTATTGACCTGTCATTTAGCTGCAGAGATTCTCTTCTATTCTATTCTATTCTATTCTATTCTATTCTATTCTATTCTATTCTATTCTATTCTATTCTCCAATAACAGGTGTTGTCGTAGTTTTTAACATATTACAACATGTTTTAGTTTTCCTTTGCTGTATTTAGTGTCCTTTATTATAGAAGTAAAAAACGTGTTTACTCCTCCTAAAATCTATGCTATTGAATATAAAGCACATTTGTCATTTACTAAGTGCATTCTGTCTGAGTGATAAGGGTTTGCCCTGCATTATGGAGACAAATCAATGGCACAAATGTAGGTATTTTCATAAATAGCTTTTGATTATTGGACATTATTAACGTTTCTGAATTCGGTAAAGTGAAACAGTGTTCTGCCCCATCCACTCAATCGCAGATTAGACCAAGTAATGTGAATACAGGAGATCAATCCACTCATAATGTTTCTGTGCGTGCTGCAGCGGGGCATTGAGAAGTCCGGTCCTAATTCATCATCGTACACACACATTATTTTATTATTGATGGCTGTTGCCTCAGGCAGGTCCATTTGTTATTGTTTTTTTTTTTTTTTCTTAGTTTTGTGCCAGGCGGCAGAAACGTTGGATGGAGGCTTAGAGCTGCCCTGCCAGCAGCATCACACGCAACACTCTCCCATTTAGATATTGATCATCATTTCTCCCAATAATCCAGCACCTGACACATTTTTCAACATTATGTGGAACAGGTCAGAGGACAGTGTTAATGAAATAGCATGATGGATGTTGTTATCCACACCATCAGGAGCTGGATTTAGAAGCTGAAACCCTGCAGAGTCTGTGAAAACTGAAGCATGGAGGTGGTCCAAAATCGCACTGAAGGTGAATTTATGTTTCAATGAAGCATTTTCAAACACAAACTTTAATTTACTTTAAAGGATTTCCTCGATAGAAAAAACATAACGCTTCATGATTTAATGGGAAATCTCGTACAAATACAAATTGTTAAAGTGTGATGTGCATTTTTAAACCCTTTTTAATTATATTCACCTAAATTAATAAAGTATAGATACAGAGACAGCCATGAAAAATGATTCAGTCTTGAATATATACTCTATTTATACGTAATCATTTTAATAACTGACCGTAATTCTGGCTTTGAGGGTTGTTTTCCTTTTGGAAAATCATCCTCCACATTCTTAAGTCTTTAAAGTTGCCCACAGTATGATGCTGCCATCACCTCAATGAGGTGCAGCTATTTTTATGGCATGTGGAGCTTTGGATATAGGGCCAAAAAAAAGTTCCTGGTCTCATCCGATCAGTACATCTTTATAATTTCTAATTTCTCTAAATGGGCAGTGGTCAGATGAAAGTAGAGTCACTTCAAGACAAGATTCAAAAAGATTGATAGATGGACTGTTTGTTTGCAGATTCTCCAATGTGAATTCCAAAGATATTGAACATCTCTAGAGTTCCTGGCGACCTCTTGATAGTTTCTCTGATTCATTTTCTCCTTGCTCAGCCTCCAACAAGCTTTAGGCCTTGATGATGAGACATAATTTCTTTAGTTAAAACAGAATTAACGTTGGTTAAACTTAAAGTTTTTAACATCAATCTGACGTCAATTAGTTGGTTTCAAGTTGTGTTGGCTGGTAACCAACATCCAATGTCTGATTAATAATTGAACACTGAAATAATTAAATGAAATAATTCAACATAAATCCAATGGTAATCCAACATTAGGTACAACATTTGTTCAATGTTACATCAAGTGCCTGCTAGGTTGTTTAAACAAGAAAAACAGAATCTGCCAGTATGGAGAAGCCCGGGGACTCTACAATATATATTCAATAGGAATTAAGCGAGGAGTGTTTGTATGCATGTGCACATTGTAACATTTAAAAGAGCATACTGCCTAATGGTGGTGTAAGGTAATTGCAATGCTTTTGCATCACTTCTAAGTTATGTAGATGGAGCTCACAAATACAACGTAGTCATGGAGATTTACAGAAACAGGAAAAACATTTCCATCCAATTCATCATTGGTGTGGGCAAACAGCCTTAGGTGAAATAGTTGTATTGCTTCTACATCATGCCAGGAAGTTCAGCGTGGACCTTATGGATTCACCTCAAGAACCAGAGTTGGAGACCCTGGTTCAGGCATATGGCTGTAGTTGCGTTTTCATTAAAAATGTGCACAAAACTATGTTGATATTTTTAGAATTTGTGCACAATTTGATGGTCACTGGAAATGCAGCTTGTTATTCTACATTCACAATTTTAGAAGATGGGTTGAACAACAAAACACGACGAGTTCAAAGTTATTAGTTCCTTTTCCATTAACCATCTAATTACGTAAACTGTAATTACGAAAATTCATTTGCTAAATGGAAACACTGTAATTTTGAAAAAACCAAAAACAAAAAACAAACAAAAACTCATGTTGTTTTATTAAAGTTTTTGAACGTCGATGTGGTGGTTTTTCAGTAGCATTGAAATGACTATGTTGG
>JAUZNJ010028765.1:0-15861 GCA_034780135.1 Jordanella pulchra | reverse complement strand
AATAGAATTTAAAATCCTCCTTCTCACTTATAAAGCCCTAAATAACCAAGCTCCGTCTGATATCAGAGATCTGATTGATGGGCAGATCTTTTAGTTCAGGCTCCTTTCCTGTGGAACCAGCTACCAGTTTTAGTCTGTTAGGCAGGCACCCTTTGTAGTTTTAAGGCTAGGCTTCAAACTTTCCATTTTGATAAAGCTTACAGTTAGAGTGACTCAGTTTATCTTAAGCTACCTCTATAGTTATGCTTCTATAGGACTAGACTGCTGGAGGACATAGGGACCACTTTTCATCATTCTATCTCTGATCTCCCATTCTACGGTATTTGTTAGTTTACCCTCTAACTTTATGCTGTTTCTCATCATAGTAGCTTCGTCTGGTCTGGTTTGTTCCTGTTTGGCTGTAGCTACATATAAAGGGAAATGTCTGGGCTGCTATCATCACCATCTTTGTTTATAGTTATTGGAGCTTGGCCCAAATTTTCAGTGTAGTCCTGTTTCTGACATGGGAGCTGGCTCCAAGTTCGCCCGCCTGGCTGTGTCTTTCCTGAAAGGGGCCACCTGTGGAGCTAGCTAACAGTTACCTTTTATATCTCTGCTTCTTTTTCTATGTCTGCCTCTGTCTCCTTGAACCCCAGTTGGCCTTGGCAAAAGGCCACTCACGTGGAGCCTGGTTCTGGTTCTTTTGGAGGTTTCTTACTATTAAAAGGTCATGGCTTGGAAAGTTCAGTTTAGGTAACTGGAAGTGTAGTTTTCTAGAAGTCGTTTTGCCTCTCTAGGAAACTGCACGTCCAGTTGCCTAAACTGAACTTTCCAAGCTTGACCATGACCTGGATGATCGAGAACCTTCACCGATAAATCAAAAGGGAGTCTTTTTTCCCGCACAGTTGCTACATGCATGCTTGGTGTGAGAGATTGTTGTATTCAACAGGTTGAAGCAATCGGCCTGTTTTCCTTCGATAGAAAACTTCAAACCAATCTGCCTGTATAATTTGACTAAATTGTCTCTGTAAAGTGTCTTGAGATGACATGTGTAGTCAATTGTTGCTATAAAAATAAACTGAATTGAATTGAAGACGAGTGAAAATCAAAAAGCAGACGTGACTAAATGAATGCATGATTCATTTTCAGTTCAGCAAGACACAGCTGATCTCAACTTAGCAATATTCCTGAGGTTATTAAAGCATAAAAAAGAAGAGTAAATACTGAATCAAAAAACACCTAGAAATCCCTAACAGGAGGTTTGTTATGATGCAAACTGAAGAAGACAATCACTCACTTTTCATGCATGTATTTGTAAAAAGATCCCTTCCATGCATTTCTTTTATCAGTTTAAAACATATACAAGAACCGCAGCTTAAACTACGGAGGCCTCTGTAGGCCAACAAAGCAGATAGGAGTCACTGATATCCAGACAGGGAATCTTTACTCAATCTATGGCTAGATCCACTTTTAGGTCAATTGTAAATCAACGATAAGCATATATAGAGTAACGATATTAGCTTAAAATCATTACAAAAGGTAATAATAAGATGCTGCCTTCTTCCTCTGAAATGTTGCATTCTCATTGCTGCAATTTCTGCATTTGTCTCTGAACCCTACCAGCTTATTAAGATTTTCTGTACACTATTTATTTGTATGTTTTGCTATGAAAAGTTACAAAGCAACACAAAAGTAGGTTTAGCTGCAGCACAGCAGATCGAACTACAGTTAACAGGAAGGGATCAAATCAAACAACACAAATATCTGATTATAAACTTTATTCAAACACTGTTTGCGAACAGCAACAACTGGTTATAAGAGTATGAATGAATAAGATAAAAAGGTGGGATCTAAGAAAATGGGGCATTATTATTGGTCTTTATGAGGAAATATGTCTGATCAGGACTGAAAGATGCAATGCTGCGCGAAGTAAAACACCATTTGGGAAATCATTGTCCCTCTGTAGCTCAAACACAAACCTCTGGCCTTTAACACACTAAAAAACAGTCTGGATCCTGAAGCGAACCTCATAAGCTGGTGTGTGAGTGGATGAGTGACCTATGGGAAACGGATATGACTGATCTGGAATCAGCTTTAAAAGGTTTAAAAATTCTTTTGATGCTAAAACTCTATTTTTAAGATCCAGCGATCAGCTAAACAATATAGATAATCTGTTGACCGAACCAGTTGGGAAGAAACAGCTTGACTAATGTCTGGTACATTAAAGGTAAAACTTACTGTGCAATTGAAATATCTAAAAATAAAATTAAAATAAAAATCACACATGCATCACGATACATGTGTCACAATATCATTTATCCCAATATATTAAAAAAGAAAATACATTGTGATTTTTATAATAACATAGCTCCAGAAGACCCCATGAGATGTTATTGTTGATTGGTGAAGTGTAGCTGAATAACAGTCTCTTTGGCGGTCTGCTGCCTCCTAGTGGCTGGAAGATTAAGAGTTACATAAAAGTAAAGAAATAAAATAGATGTTTGCCTATAAATATTTTTTACATTTAAGATCCATTCCGGTGTGTTTTGTATCAATACCGATATCATCTAATAAAATATTGCGATATTATAATTTTGAAAAGATGCAAATATTGTCTAAAGAAATATTTGATAGAATTGTGACCGTAATTACTTTTCATGAGGTAAATGTTAATATTCTCACACCCTCAACCCCTAAGTTTGTGCAGTTGGGTTATTAAAATATCATCTGCATATTAATGACACTTAAATAAGTTTGCATACTCTGTCTGCTGAATTGAACATGCAAATCCCTTTGCACCTTTTTTGAAGATCTCCTCCATATTTACAAGCATGTGTGTTTTAGACCCTCTAACATCATGAAAATCAGGCCCTTAGAGTTTAAAGTAAGACTCACAGGAAATGTTACCATTATTCTCTTCACTCCAAAGGTCCTCTTAGATAGATAGCATCCTATTCATGTTTTCGATAAGGTTCTAGTTCATAGACATTAATCCGTACAATGTTCTCGCCCCATATGAGCAGATGCTGTGGTCTGGTAGTAGCGCCGTTATGCAGAGTGAGTTTGCAGCTTTTCTTAACTTGCAGGGTTCTTTTATTTGCTAGTTGTAGCATTTTCTCTTTCAGTGTGTTTTTTTATGTTAGCATTAGTCTGAAGCGTGTTTTACATTTGCAGTGTGATTGGTCTATGCTGCTCTCTATTTTCTATTATTGCACCTGTTTTGTTTAATAAACTGTAAACGGTGTGAAAGCCTTCGTTTTCCTCTTTGCCGCACTTTCTGTTTTTTTTTTTGTTTTTTTTTTTTTACCACAAATCTATGTATTTGCAGCGTATTTGCATCAACATAAAAAGAGCCAAACAACAGCAAGCTGTTAACATAGCATAAAGTAAGCTACAAATAAGAGGTGATTTTCTTGGTCCCTTTCAATCGAAGCAGTGTTTCAGAAACAGAAAATGACCTTTGACCTCCTGGGATGCCTTCTTTTTTTTTTGTTTTTACGAAAAGTAACTCCTGGCAGCTTCCCAGAGTCAGCTTTAGAATCACAGAAACCAGAAGGAAACAACAAAAAGAACCAGACAAAGGACAGATAGGAAGATGTCAGAAGAAGGGAGGTAGCTCTTAATTACCGCCTGCGTTTGTGTGTGATGTCTATGGGCCTGTTGACGGCGCACGGTGAGCCCACAACGTTCCCCGTCCGCACGGTTACACTCCTCTCCACAGAGTAAAAGAAACCGCAGTTGGCCGGAACACTCATCTTTCTTTAGCCTACTTTCTCCTCACCGTCCTCCTGTGGGCCGCTCTGCTGTCCTCCCCCTCTTCGTGCTCCTCAGCTTGTGGCCGCTCTCATCTCTGTGGAGCCCGGCGCGCTTCCTGCTCTGTTTCGTGCCGTCAGGTCGTCCGGCTCTCCGCGGCTTCTTGAGGGCTCTCATCCCACCGCAACCCCCTCACCCTCCCCCCAAACGGCAGGAGTGGAAGGCAACTCTAAGACAAGAAGGTCTGACACAGAGCCAGGGTGACTTGGACGATCCAATCTGTCGCTTCTGAGGATTAGACGTAGAGTTTATGGTTCCCGGAGACTAAATTCCTCTGAGTGGAGCTCTCCCTGCAGTTTGAGAAAGCTTTTTATCACCCTCAGCCTTCATCTGCCCCACATGTACATCGTGGGTTTGCTGTGAGTCTAAATGTGGCTCAGGCTCTACCTCCTCTCTCACTCTGTCCGCTGCCTCTCTCTCTCTCTCTCTTCTTATGTTTCTTTCTGATCTCCAGTACGTTTCACCTTTAAACACCCAACAGAAACCAGCTTGTCCTCTGCATGAATACATTTTGTTACGCCCCTTACTTTGTGAATGGATCTGCGTAACCTGTTTGCATGTGTTTGTTTTTTTTTTATATATTTAGAGAGAGTGTGTGTTTATGTGATGGCATGTGACCGAGCAAGCGTAGCTACATCAAACAGAAATGGGTCTGGAGCTCTGTCTGTCTAAGATTTGTTCTCTTGATCACAAACACGGTGGATCCTGAAGCTGCTGCAGGACATATTATCCTCTCCAGATGGAGCGTGTTCTGTATCTGTGTTAGTGAGCGTATGTGCGGCAGTAAGTCTGGTCTACTTTCAGTGAGGAGATTAAAGACAGAAGGGGTATGATAGGGTATTATTGTAAGCGGCTCTGGAGGACACAGCTCACTGCCATCACAAACGCACATGCGTATATCGTCGACCCGGCGGGCTGAGGCATGAGCATGTGAGGTCACCCGGTGGCAGAGGCAGGCTCCATAAATGTGAAAACTAAATTTGAAACCACTGCTGGCCAGGCTCCAGGGCTTTCATTATGATACAGGATATATCTGACTAGAGATCAGCGAAACAAGCGGCAAAGCTTTGCTTTAGTAGCTGGTTTTTAAACAACACTGAACGCGTTTTATAAAGAGACAAAAAAGTTTTGCCGTCGATTCTACATTTATGGTGTTAATTTTTTTTCCATTATTGTTACGGGAAAAGATCGTGTTCTGGAAATGAGCATTTGAAAAAAGAAAAGAAAAAGCAGAAATTAAACTTTGAAAAACTGTTACCTAAAAAAGGTTTAAGAGTAACTTTGCTTTGTTTTATTTATTTTTTATATAATTTTATTTCTTTCCAGGAAAAAATATTTTATTTTTCATATTTCTCTTCCTCAGGTAAGTTCTGTGAATCACATTCTCTTCCCTTCTGAGGGTTGACTCTGAACTGAGGAGCAAAGATGCATTTTGTCTGCATAGACATCAGTGACAACATTTCTATTGGTCAATGTGCGCGTTTATATTGGGCTTTAAGTGAAGAGAAAGTGAAAACAGTTTGAAATGAATACGTTTCAAAAAACTCAATCTGAAAAAGACAAATGTGAAAAAATAATGCAACTGTAAAACCTATAAAAAAAATAATTCAAGTAAAGTTTGAAAAAATGAAAGTTGAAAAAGATAAATGTGAAAATAAAATTGAAAAAACTACCAAAAACGTAGCTTGTTGCTGCTATTTTTCTGATGATATTATTAAAAGCTTCCAGAGGTGACTAAAGACAACCAACCAGCTCCACCTTCAAAATGTGTATCAATCAATCCGGCTACAGCTGTTTGTTTTAAAGCTAAAAAGGTCGACCAGCCCCACCCCCGATAAGTTCAAACAAAAATGATGTCAAGCTTTTTCAAAATGCAGCAGAACAAATGAACAAATCTGAACCAATGTTTGGGGCTGATCAACCTTTTGACCTTTATTTCATAACTTTAAAACAAAAGCAGCACAAATGAAAATCATTGCTGCCCAAACAGTGCATCAGCTCACTCAGGTTAGCTACTCAAGCATAAATACATATTAAACAATTTCACGTTTTCTCACAATACAACAATGAAAAAATATATTTTAAGGGATGTTAATCTAATAAAAGGTCAAGGTTACTAGGAATATGACCTATACAATCCTCATAAAAACGTACTAAGGGTGTTAATACTTTTATAAGGTAGCCTACAGTCTTTTCAATCTCTTGTCTTTCAGTCACAGCATTAGAGAGTTATCCTGAGAATAGAACAATAAATATAATCCAGGTGCGACTGTTAAAGCAAGCAACTCTTTGCAGGCTGTCAGTCATATGGTGACCCCACCTAAAACCTGGCTCTCCATTACTGGAACCTGTCTTTTCAGCCACAGGTGTTTGAACAGTGAAGCAAACATTAGCTCTTTGTTATGCCACTCTGTTCAGCTCTGTTTGCACTAAATCGACCAAACTGAAATATTTTTTATGTATCACAGCAAACATTAAAAAACAAGTAGGTCAATGCATCTTGAAATAAGTGTATTTTCCTTTGATTTGATTAAACAAGTAAGACAGGTTCTGCCAATGATATAAGATTATTTATATTTGAAGAAATGAGATATTTGATTATCTCATTTCAAGTCAGTAATATCTTATCGTATTTTAAGGTCAAATATATTTATTCAATTGGCAGATTGTTCTATTTACCTGCTAAGTTAACGCCAAATACAATTATTCTATAAATGTTTGCTTATTTTTCGATCGGATTTGCAGCATTGGAGCAAGCAGGATTCGACTTTGGACCAACGTTTTAAAAGTGATGTTTTCATCACCTTATACTGAACTCTTTCTATCTATTCATGCATCAACTGGTGAAAAAAAATAATCTTTTTAATTATTTTTAATCTGCTTTACTCTTTTAACTTAAAAGCTGCTTCAATTTTTTTTATATGCTGATGGTGGTTATATGATGATAAATTAGAACATAAATCAACTAAAATAATTCCCCCAAAGCATAAGAATGTGTTCTGAAAGCCCAAAACCTGTGATTATAACACCAGTCTAATAACTTTTTATTCCAACTGGATGCCCAGTTCTGACACTTTTAATAAATTTGCAGTTGATTGTGAAGATGCAAAATGCACGCATAGTTCCCCTGGTTGGGATCAGAACCTTCTTGCTAAAAGACAACAATGCTAATAAATGCAACAACGTGAAACCATAACAAATATGATTCTTTTCAAGAAACAAAACATTAATAATTTAAGACAATTTATTCATTATAATACAATATTGATTTTGCCTTTGTTATTTCTTAGTCATCCGGGTCATGGAAACCACATAACATCCAGATTAGAAGATGCATAGTCAAGTTATATATCTACACAAAGAAAACCAGAAACCCCTTTGATCCTGATAAAATAAGGTTATAAACACCAAGCATCTGCCCTGAAAGTGTTTAGTTGTCCCTTTTGAGTCTAAATAGAATTCCACCACTGGGTGCAATGAGATGAAAATAAAGAGATGTGGCGCCATCTGCTGGCGGAGTGGTAGAACTGTCCAAAAGCCAGATGAAGACAATTGAGGCAGCTACTAAACTGAGCCCAACCGTCCTGCGGTGCCTTGTGGTAAATCAACAAATTGCCTGGTCAATATTTAAATAAACTGATCTACAGCAACTCTAAGTCTGAGTCCACCCTTCCCAGATCCTCCTGCAAGAAGCATAGGATGTGCTCATTGTATCATACATCCAGGATATTAAAGATACCTGTGCTGTATTTTCTACTATGGTTCATGTAATTTTGGTTTAATATTCATGCCTTAGTGTTTGTATAAGAAATTCATTCGACTTTATTTCTGTATTATTTCAGTTTTACACCTTGTCTGAGAACAAGAGTCTTCAGTAAACTCAGAGCTTGAGATGCTACATCCTGACTCTTGTGTTATCATTCAGGGAGTTTGGCTGTCTAATAGCATTGCTATCATTAAAATAAGTATTATAAATGATATTTACTCATGCATCCATCACATTAGCAGCCACATTGAAGCTTCAGCCTCTATTTCATTGAACACCAACATTCAGACTGTTTTCCCGCCACTGCCAATCTCTTCTCTTGAAATAAAATGTTTTTTTGCATCACTTTTCACTGGATTTTGGACTTTTCTTCATTATATTCACACTTTGCTGGGAGGTGCTAACTGGCTTAGCCGCGTTACTCTACTTCTTTGTTTACCCCCGGCACAAAAGTCCAGTATCATACCTACAAACACAAAGAGCTTCATGTACTAACAAACCGAGAAAAAAGAGCAAAAAAAAAAAAAAATCCCACAAAAACTATAAATAATATACCAGCAGGGGGAAGGAATTGTCCAGAGTGAGTTACTGGCAAATAAATAAAAACAACCTTACTATGCACCTATTAGTAACGTAGCTTCGTGTCCCCCATTATTCTAATGTAAAAAGAAAATCAATAATTATTTCCTGCTTTCAGTGTCGACAGATTTTAAAGCATTAGTTTCCCGTAGAGTTGGCTAAACGATCAACAAACAGCATCGTGGAGATCATCAAGTGGAGAAAAACCCAGTGACGTTAACATTTTCGGGTGTTAAACTGCATAACATCAGCCGCGATGTCTGTACCTGCAATATGAAGTTGTTCCTGGTTTCTTATCTATTCCAGCTATTTTTCTGTAATCTGATTTTGTGACATGAAGGCTCTCGGTCTGTGCTGTACGGAGAAAACTTCCATTTAAGGCAACAGAAAGATTTTCATTCGCAGACCCATCAGGATGAGAAGACGCTACGCAACCCTGCAGTCAAAGACGTCTGTGGAGACGGAATCAGGAGAGGCAATAATTTATAAACACAACTAAACTTTGGTTAAAGCTACACTGTAAAAAAAAGAAATGTTAGCAGATTCTAAGTTTAGGAACTTAAACTAATCAGTTAGTTGTTACTTTTAAGTGTGAGTTCACTTTCTGACACACACACACAGCTTGGCTGTAAACCAAAGAGGTTCACAGTGTTCCATGAATCTACGTCAGCAGGATGATGTTTGGTTCTGCTCAGTGTCTTCACGTCTCACTAAAGACGTCTGAGTCTGAAGTCCTGGTCAGTTTGGCAGAGACAGTTTGACAGAGAACTTTTTTAAGCTCATAAATATTGGACGACCTCTAATCTGAGGGGTCATTGTCCCGTTCTTGGCATTGGGGTCCTCAGTTATATCAACTACTTTCAGGTGTTTAGGAGTGATGCACTGTTTCAGGGTCTGCAGCAACGGGTCAAACATGGTGGGTTTTTGGTTGGTCTGAGGGGCTTTCTGTCTAATCTACACGTTCAGTTGAATTTAGGCTTTCAAAAACGCATCTGATTTACATTTTAAAAAACATGCCTGATGAGAAATATGTTAAAAATAAGGCAGCAAATCTGGAAAAACACGCAACTGGTTTATTTTAAAAATCAGGAACAATGAAAAAGAAAGTCTTCTAAGTGTCTGAAGTGTTGGATAACAGCCAGCATATTAAACAACAATGGGAGACAGAACTGAGAGTAATTTTGGAGGAAGAAATGTGGAAAGATATTGAAGGGAATCGGAAGTCAACTGTTGAAGGAATGTGACTAAAAGTAAGAAATCGGCTTTTTTCAAACTCCTTTAAACGTTTTCTCTCAAAGAGAAATATTAGAGATAAGTTGTCGTGTTTACATGGAACTGAAATGGGAATTTAAGTAGATTTATAGAAGTTTGAAAAGAAGAAACAGTGTCTCTATTTGGTTTTAAGCGAATTAACCAAGCGATGCAGGAAGTTGCCGTCCGCGTCTTCTAGATTTCGTCACCACGCATGGCTGTAATAAACAGGAAGTAGAGGCACTGACCACAGATCAGTGTTGCTATCAGGGAAATTGTTTTCACACTAACACGTCAGCTAGTAATGGTGATGCTGCTTTCAGTTAATGATGGGAACATCTGGGAAGACGCCTACAGGAGAAACAGCTGATCAGTCGTGTGACGTAGAGAGTAGATAAAAAAAATAATAAGTGTGTCCTTTTCCTGCTTTGTGCTTTAAACCTCTATTGCAAAAACCACCTCGATACTATAAAATGTTGATGGAAACGCATTGACCGCTCGGTCTCAAGTCAAGGATCAGACCCAAATATTCTGGTCTCGTCCTCAGATAAAAGGTTTGTGCAAAAAATATGAAATAGATGCTGGAGAGAGTAAAAAGTACCAACATCTTTCTGGATCCTGCAATCTTTATACTTAATCTATTAACTCTGTTAAGCAAAGGACTGCAGTTTATTCTATCAATGCTAGCCAGGAAGATGCTAACGGTCCACCAAAAGTGAAGCACTGGATACAAAAAATGTTGTACATTTATACAATGGAGCAATTAATGGCTCAACTCAAGATAAAAGTTCAAAGCTTGAAACTATAGCGACTTTTCTAAAGTAGCAAACTATTTCTTTGTGCACTTTTTTTGATCCAATCTAATGGCTTAATCCTGTTTGATGAAAATGTGGGTTTATGTTTAAAAAAAACATTGATTTGACGACGTTTCAGACAAAAGTACGATAAAACAAAACTACACCTAAAGGCACGTTTTTTTTTATTTTAAAACCAACTACTGAAGTAAATGTAACCAGTTACTAACCACCTCTGGAGTAAAACACATTTCATGTGTTAGTTTAATACTCATGCTGTGAAATCTTCGATCTATGGAAACATTTTGAAAACTGTAACAGCCTCTCTTAGTTGTGAACCGAATTGCAGGATTCTGCAGTATTGTTTGCTTAAAAATCTGTTCACAAAATCTCTCTATTCTGTTAGAAAACAATGCAGACATGCAGCAGAGCGCCTGAGAATCTAATATGTGTGTTTCTATCAGGATGAAATGCTTACTAATATCGCATTTAACTCAAATTATATTCAAACACTACAGTAACACAAGCAGACGACGCTCTAGATATAACTGGTCCATTGTAACCATCTTTTTTTTTGTTCTTAAGGAGATTTCCTGCTGTTTAAGATCAATGTCCTTTTTGAATAATTGGCTTTGGACCCAGATTTAGCTGATTGACAGACGACTCAGGTCATGTTGGTGCAAACTGGGCCCAAATCATCAACTCAGTGTTTGACAGTCCTTCAGGAGGATCAGCTAAGACCTTATGAGAGCCTGCTCCGTATTTAACTCATGCCGTCTTTTTATCTCCAACATTATGGTAAACCATGTGCTCAAGCCTCTGGATCCAACAGGCTCCTCTGCCTACATGGCAAAGAGTTTAGGGTTAATCTGGGTCAGTAATTGATTGGATGACAGCCTCTCACTCATGAATGCAAGAGCTCCAGTCATTATGAAAGCTACAACACTCAGCACTCACACAGAGCAGCAAATAATCATCACACCATTGAGATCAGAAGATTAATTCACTACATGATGATAGATACAGTCAAAACCTCTAATTGGAAACGATTTGAAGAAGTCATAAACTCCTTATGTTTTGCATCTGGAAGATGTAAAACAAAGCAACAGTATAAACTCTGGAGGCATCATGCAACCAAAATAAATAAAAAAAATTAAATAAGTGCTAAGAAATCAGTCCGTTACTTTAGAACAGTCAAACATTCAATTTCTTTTTGTAACGAGGAGCAAAAAAGAAAACGTTTTTGGCAAAATGAAGGAAAAATATTTATGATTTCATTAAAACTGCAAACTCTAATCAGGTTGGTTTTATAAGATTGTAAAATAATTTAAAGAGTATCGATTTACAGAAATGAAAAAAATATTTATTCCTTATTTAAAAAACAAACAGTATGCTAAAAAAGTTCCATAATGTTCTTAGTTATCACTGGAAGATTTATTTTGTGAATGCTAGAAACAGCAACTATTGATTTCACTCTATGAAAAAATAAAATGATTCCTTGTGTTGTAAGATTTTTTAAAATAATTTTCCCTCAACAAGGAAAGTTATTTGCAAACCACACTAGACGTAAGGAGAGCTTTTAGTGAGCCTAATCTATTTGATTTTTGGGTTTTTAAAAGTGTTATCCCAAAAATAACTGTTTGTTTGCAGATAAACTGTATAAAACTTGGTCAAAGGGGTACTGCTTTTAATGTTTCCATGCAATTTTTCACATTTTCATTTAAAATTCTACAATATTTCTATTAAAAAGTATCAGTGCTGATCTCTCAAGGTTGAACAGTAGCTATTACAGATACGTTTTCTTATTGGCTCAAACAGTACACACCCCTGTTATCATCCTGTACTCCTTCAGTAGCGCAGTGGTAACTTAGCTAAGTCAGCGTCTTGAAAAAACAGCTCCGAATGATAAGGCTATGACCAACCAGGCTCCTCAAACCCTTCCTCCACCTCTGATGTCGAAAGGAGTGAAAAATTTTCCATCTCTAAAGATCTATCTTTGGCATAAATATCAGAATCGCATTGCTAGCTGTTTATGATTCTGTAAGGCTAAGCTAGGCTAAGCTAGCTTCCACTCTCCGTCATTCCTGACTCCAGCCTTGCTTAACCAGATACTGTTCATTCGTACAACTAGCCCCACCCCCTTTAGATCTCTCCTGTTAAAATTCTCATGTTACTGTGAAATTGATACCTCTGAGTACAGGTGCTTGCTGATGGTGCTACTGGTGTTAGCAACACTTTAAGCTCTATCGTCTCCATGAGGCATTAAAGCTCTTTTATTTAGTAGGTGCATCGATGGCCACCATTTGGGATGCTCGTAGTTCAGCTGTACCGCCAGTAGATGGCACCATTTCTGTTTATTCAGCTAATCGCACCTGGCGCTGAGGTTCTATTTAGGCTCAAAAAGGACCAGAATACTATCAGTAGAGACACTTAGTATATAGGCTTATTTTATTATAATCAACTGTTTTGGTCTTTTTTTTATATCAGCATATAACTTGCCTATTTACCTCTAAGCTATTTCAGATCAAGTTATTATACAGAAAAAGTAGATATAGCTGGAAATGTCTTTGTATTTCCTAACATAAATGCAATATATACTGTTGATTAAATTCAAAAATACCACATTGATCCCAAAAGAAAATCAAAGATCTGTTTCTATAAGTTTGTCTGTCCAAAATTTCTTATCTTGTAATGATGTTATTTATTTGTAATTTTATACTTTTAAATACCAGAATTACATTTTTTTATTTTTGCAAATAACTGTACTATTACACAAGTTAAAAAATTAAACCAAATATTGAGAGTCAGTACTCAGTACTTAAGTAACCATTTTACCAAACCTTTTTACTTTCTTTCTTTTACTTTCTTTAATGACTATTTTTCGACTTTTACTTTAGATAAAAACATGAAATAAAGTACTGCTAGTGTTACTTGAGTATTTCTACTCTACCCTACTCTACCGCCAAAGGGGGTCATAGATTTAAGATTTGTTTTGTTTTTTTATCAACATCTGCAATGTTGCTTAAACTAGAAAGAAATATGCCTATGTGTTGCCTTTACACAGGGACCATTAAAAACTGATATTTAACATTTTTTATGTAATATTTTGCACATTTTAAAGGGAAAACTAGTTTTAAAATCGTAAAAATCGATTTTAAAAGCTTTTTAAAATCAGCTTAAGACCTCAACCCTCACCCAGTTGTTAAAACGTCCATTTTTTTTTTCGAACACTGGGTCCCACAACCACACATCTGGAGGTCCCAAACAGAGAAACGTTGACCCCTGCTATAGATAATCTTTTCCGAGTTCTTGAGCATGTAAAGGCAGACAGATATATGTTGTTGGTGCAATAGTTCATATAGTATATGGTTCCTTTTTCAAGCCCCCATTCTGTCTGCGGGCTCCTACAACCTGAATATAACTTTGTCAGTTTCTCCCTCTAGTGGTAACAACCCATACATGCTGATCCAGTGCAGTCAAAGGTTCGTGTCTAAATATGTGGTTCAGCATTTTAGACCAGATGTTATTGTTGGACCTCTGCTAAATATAATGATTTCATAGAAATAAAAAAGGAAAGATTAAGTTTGGACAGAGCAGTGCTGCTGCTTTTCTCCCACAGTGATCCGGGAACGCAGTAAAACAATCTCATTTTGGAGCCGGGTGCAGTTCTGCCGCTCAGAAATCGATGTAGCTCTGAAGGCAATTGGGGAAATCAGTCATGCTTAAAATGGGAAGCAGAGCTGTGACGCACGCCGCAGCCGAGCCGCCGCAGCCTCACACAGGCCTTATTGATGGATCTGGGAATGAGTGGGGGGGCTATATTGGGACCTCTGACATTGACACTGTTGCCCTTTGGTTAAATGGCCTTACTTGGCACTTTTATTTTCGGCTCTTTTACATGACAGTCCGATGTTTTTTTGTCCACACTGTGTCTATTTACTGTCAGCCGTCCCACTCAGCCTCTCTGCTCCTTATCGCCGCCCTATGGACGCTATCTCCAGCCCCACCATCACCTCATCACCGCCCTTTTGCCTGCTTGTCTAACTTATCTCCTTTCACCACTCACTCATCCCTTCTGCTTCTCTCTCTCCCCCCCCTCCCCCCTTCAGATAAATGGACTTTTACACCACAGCTAAACTGGTGTCCTATGAGCTAACGACTGAGCCCCAGTTTCACCTCCATCCAGGAAAACGAATTGTTAGTTTTGTATCATTTGTTACCTCACAGCCACAAACCTCTAAGTATTTTTATGATGTTATCCAATAGAAAACAGTAAATATAAAACAGGTGGTGTGTTAATTATAATCACCCTCTTACCTCTGATACTTCTAAATAAATTCAGTGTGTTCAGTGCATTAAATCCCCCCTTTTATGTTTTCTTTTTAAAAAAGGATAATCTTTAATTTATTAAATATCTACCACAGAGGACTTGTCTTGTTTTAATAACCTCACTGCCGTTTCAAATTATAGGTTTTGAAATTAGACTTGTAAAAAGATGAATGCATTTTCAATCGACTGATGATATTTTTGGAAACCTTTTTAGGGATAATTATTGAATGCTAACGTTAGCCTTGGCAGCAGTTAGCCTCGGAGCTCCACTAGTGGCCACGGTTCTCTCAACATCCAAACTTTTCTTTTAAAGCACGCACTAATTCGGTAAATGGGCCACATAGTGAAGCTTAAAAGTCTAATTTATAACGATCTGAAAATGTGCTTTTGTAGAACAACAGCAGCAGAAAACTGAACTTTGAACTCAAGTCTCAACGTTTTTTTTTTTAGGTGTATTACCGCCACCAACTAGTAAGAAGTATAACAGTCTTATGACAGCTTCAGATTTTTACATTTGTGATTCGCACTCATAAGTCTGTGAGAAATACTCGTAGATTTGTGTTTTCTACACGTAAATTTATAATGCCTATTTTTAAAATCATGATTTGTACAATTTGAGATTTGCTCTTTTAAATTTTAAGATTTGTTTTTGTAAATTTGTGACTTGTACTCATAAATTCTTATGGTGGACTATTAGAGCCACACTAAAGAGATCTTTTTTTGTGGAATAAAATTACTAGAATAAAGAGATCGTAACATTGTAAACTTATAATACAACATTAAATTTGTAACATTGTGAAGTTAAAGTCTTAATATTATGAGAATATCAATATAATTTAATGAAAACTTTTGCGCTGTCATCCCCTGCATTGAAATGAGGATCTTGTAAAGTTATACTTTTTATACTTTTTGTTTTTTAGTAAGGAAATATTAAACGTTTTAGCCTATCAACATCGAATCAGGAAGCTCAGGTTGCTGTTTGGTAGTTTGGCCACATATTTGTTCAAAGGTTATTTTTCTGACAGGACTAATAATCAGACGTCTTTATTCTATCATGATTTTGTGAATTTTTTTCTCAGAATATTAAGAGAATACTCGTACTCGTCGTCTTCTGCTCGATCCGGGACTTGGTCGGGGGGGCAGCAATCTCAGCAGGGACTCCCAGACTTCCTTCTCCGCAGACTCCTCCTCCAGCTCTGCTGGGGGAGCCCAAGGTGCTCCCAGTCCAGTAGAGAGACAGAGTCCCTCCAGCATGTCCCCTGGAACACCTCCTGAGGGAGGCGTCCAGGGGACATCTGAAAAAGATGTCTGAGCCTCCTCAGCTGACTCCTCTGGATGTGAAGGAGAAGC